>JAGKTI010009540.1:0-30712 GCA_018397915.1 Birgus latro | reverse complement strand
ATGGTTGTTCCCCTCCCCATGCCCTGTACAGAAAGCACACATACAGATATAATGACACATTAGGTGTCTGTGAAACTGCCCCACCCAATTGTGCCCTTTGTGGCAAAATCTAAGTCACTGAAAGGAATCTTGAAGCTACTTGAATATACATGTGTCATCTTTTTAGCTGTTATGTCAGTAAAGTTTATCATAAATTAAGTTGTTAATTGATTTTTACATTTTATTTAGAAACTGGTAATTGGCACAAGTGTATACTCAGCTTCAAATGAACGATAAAAATATATTTAATTATGCAAATAAGGTAATTTGAATTACTGTATTTAATTTTTATCATTGAGAATCTGAGACGAAGTCGTAGAAGTAAAGTCTCAGAAGTACAGTGAATGACTTATTAACCTAACTGGAATATCTATGTAAGGAAGGGCCCTTCCGTTACTTTCATTTGTCTCAGGTGCTGCAGCTGCTTCATTTCCACTGTTTGAGTCTATGAGCCAACATGTCACCCATTTTGCATGTGCAGATCTTTCTTTATGTCATTATTATTAATGTTATGCATTTACTTTGTTTGTTTTTTGTTGCATCTTTTTCATATATTTTCTTAGTGACCAACATTAAAATATGTAGAATTTAGTTTCATATTGCACAGTTTTTTTTTTTTAATATGAAAATTAAAGCACCAGGATGCAGGGTAAATGAATGTACTGTATATAATTTCCTTTGCAAAGTTTTGTAATGTTGAGTCAGAAATGTTGATGTAATTGTGGTGTTTGGTCAGTGTTTGGTCTCTGACTCCATCTGCCTGCATCAGGTGTTGCTAGTAGACCACAACGTTTTTTACCACTCTTGGCTTCACTGTATAAATAATAAATGTAATTGTTAGATATGAACCACAGAAAGGTTCTTAGCTTTTCTTGCTATTAAGGACAATCACATTTAAGCAGAGTTGTAATGTTTATTCTTAAGTGTTGTATACCAAATGCTTTTCATACCATAAGTTTTTGTAGATCATGAATCATTTAATACATCTGAATCATCATTCAGCTCATTATGTAGAGCAAAAAATGTACCAATTTTCATAGTCACATTGCTTAATATACATTATCTCATACCTACTTATTCCAGTCTTTTGGCAGCACAAGTTTAATATGTCATAGTAGTGAGCCGGCTCCAAACAATCGGTAAATTTGTAGTTTAGATAGTTTATACTCTGATTTTGTCCAGGGTAAACTTTTAATTGCTTTGTTCATAATCAATTACCTGTAGGCATTATGTTGTGATGCCGCCCTTATGGTGTACTAAACTGAGTGCATTGACATTGTTGAAGCATCAGTTATTTTGTATTCTGTATTATATTTTCTTTATTGCAGTTAGCCTCCTCTCTTCCTACCCCCTTTTATTTTTAGAAATTATTCATTAACAGCTACAATCACTTCTTGGTTTACAGTTCCTCAGAACAGATTATAATTAGCTGTAAACATCATGTGGTTCTTGTTTATGTGCAACTTTTCTCTCTCAATTTACAGAAATATTTGCATTTTATTATTTAGTTTGCAATGTGCCACAGTATTAGATATAGTGTGATTTGTATTCAGAGTCATGAATAGTTTATATGTACCATTATTATATAATGTTTCTTCCTTGAGTATGTTGTGAACAGAGGTATCAAAGCCCTGACACACAACTGCCATCTTACCAGCACCTCTGTCCACACCACCACCTGATGAAGAAACATATCCATAAGTATGCATTGTGTTCAGTCTGGCTATCTGTGACACCAAATGTCCATTTACTGATATTTTACAGTTAGGGATGATTTGGGCCAGCATCATATATCCATTTCCTGTAGACCAGTATCTCACATTGCCAAATGTATCCTCTCAGACACCACTTGTTAGGTTTTTAGATTATGTACCAATTCCACAACTAATCCAGTGTAAGTGAAGTGAGCAATAGAATGTCTTTTATACAAACACTGGATTTTCATTAACATATGTCTATGTAGTACCTTGAGGTAACAAGGGTGAATTTCATGGGCAGGATTCATCATACTACCCCTGTTTCATCACACTATAAAGAAGGTAATTAGAATCCAGAAATGGAAAATCAGTGACCATGTGCTGTACGCAGGATAGGGCTAGTAGCAATGCCATCTCATGTGGTACTGTATTTAAGGATGGTTGGTGCATAAGAGATGTAGTGTGAAAGATACTGAAGATTTCAAAGTGTAATAAGTAAGAGTGTCATTCGTGGGAGGTCATGTGATCAAACAAAGGCTGGAGGAAATTAAGTTGGGGATATGGTGTTTAAATAGTATGAGGTATGCTGGTTAGGGCATATGAAGGAATAATCCCCCAAGCTAGACCTTATTAGATCGTATAGCCCTGCTAGGGTGACAGGAGAGAGCTACCCTTCCCAGCACGGCAGCCACCTGGGTGGGGCACGAACTCTCAACCTCACGGTCTCGAGCCCGACACTGTTTAGGACATATGAGTAGTGAAAAGGATGGTACAAAAGCTGACTCAATCAGAAGTCAGGAGTGGTTCAAAGGCTACAGAGCCTTTACTCCTACTGTCAGTGAAGAGAGTCTAATGTATAAACAAAAATTCACTGTGTGTGTGTGTGTGATGTAATGCTGTGCATTGGTGAAACAAGGGCAGAAAAAGTGGAAGGTGCCTGCAGAACTGAGGGCAATGAAATGCAAATGGTGAGGCAGGTGTATAGTGTCCTAGTGAGGAGCAGAGCAGTAATCACATGTACTTGCAGTACATTACCTCCTCTAATTAGAATGCATTTCATGTGTATATCCAAACTGCAAATTTTGTCCAGGTGGTAGGTGGTGGCAACCATCATCCACTCACTTGATATAGTGCTGCCTACTTCTTTCACATTTATCATTCTCTTTCTGTGTCTGCCCTTTTCTCTTCCTTTATCTCCCTTTCCTTCCTGCCACTTTTTATTACTCTTCTTTCCACTTCAGGTGGTTTTACACTGAGTGACAAGCCTAATGGTTTCCTGTAGCCCAGGAAACCATTTACAATGCTGTGTGGTAACCATATAACAGGGTGATGGGAGCCTACTATGGTGCCCCTGTTAAGTGGAGAGACGTAAATGTTGCACTCATCCAGGAACCATACCTCCACACTTTTCTTTGTACTCTGTTGTTATAAGGCACTGTCAACTGCAAGACAAGAACACATTGATTTACTGCACAGGATGGCCCTGCAGGGGTGATTGCTTGCCTGCAGTTGATGGATCTGCTTGTCTAGAGAGAATAAGGTGGATCAGCAGCAACTATTTCCATTTGCTCATTTTAGCTTCCACATTCCACCAAGCTGTACCTTCCTATACTCTTGAAACACCACACACACATTTAGCATTCCTAAGCACACCTTCCATGCACTCCACAAATTTTCCAGAATCATTTGCTTCCAGTCTGTTTACCTTAAACTCATCATCTTTCACTGCCATTGTTTTGTTTCACAACGAAGCCTCTTTCAGTTTTTCACTATGAGTACTGCTATCACTCTTTTTCTCCAAGTTCCTCACACTTTCATAAGCTATGGGGATTAAAACCAGATGACGGGATGTCCTCAACTGAGAAGATTGTTGGAAAGCATAAGAAAGGAGCGATGGTTTGCACATGTCAAGAGGATGGAGCAGGGTGAAGTGTAAAGCTACTGAGGTACTGAACCCTCAACAAAAAACTACATCAAGGAAGACATGGAGCAAGATGGTGAGTGCTGACCTCGGATTTTAAGGTATTACTAGAGATCAGGTGCAGAACAGAGTAAGGTGGAAGACTATCAGGTGAACCTGTCTGATCCATGCTACACCGAGATTTAAAAATGATGACACATTCTGCTCTCTTGCTTCATTCACATCAATAAACATTCAAGAACCTGATAAGCACATTTTCAAGCAGCTTTCTCTAAAAATTCTCTCCAGTCTATACTATGCATACATATGTGTTCTGACATGAAATATGAACACTAGTGCGTGATCATTTTTCTTAACACGTCTTTCAGTTACCATCCATTGCACTTGTTGTGACTCACCAATGGCCCATCACATCATTCACAGAACCAGTGTCGATTCTTCCATTCAGGTCTTTCAATTGCAGGCGCTGGAACTCGTGGGCATTTATCCTGCCATTCTTCAGTATTTTGTTGGTCCCAAAGCATATCCTCTTCTAGACTTTTATCATAATAAGGATCATATGCATTTTAATCATCTTAGTGTTGACATATGGACCTCAAATTGATAGTTGTGATTTTTCGTTTCTCTGCTATTCATCATTCTTCTACAAAGTTTGTCCCTCATCACAACATCCATGCATGCTCATACAGAATCTTCCCTATTTCACACTTTTTCCATTCACTTCGCTTCCTTTCATATTAGGGCCATATTCCAGGTGGCATTTTAGTTTCATAGCACCTCTTCCTTAGCAGTTTATTTTGCAAATTACACTTTAGCATCATCTTATACTTATCGTAATATCTATATAAAATACAGTACAGTAGTTTGCATCAGTAACCTAATTATAATAGAATACTGAAGAGTAATGTGAAAAATAAATTCACTAAGGAAGAGGTGTTATAAAATCTCGTCATTTGGATTACGACCCTTAGTCTCAAATTACACCACTTCAACATATCCTGCTTATTTAAACACATGTGAGTGGCTTTCTCACGGGTAGCACCACGTAGTTTGTGTAATCGCCGCCAGGGGCCCATGGTGGCGCTGATGTTGTTTATCTACACCACCGACCCACGTCTTTTGAAATCAGCCAGTGAATTCGGAAAATACAGTGCCATGGCTCCTCTGCTTAGCTTATGTAAGCAACAGCGAAACGGAAACAGCAAGCTAAGAACAGTGGATCCAATTGCACTACCATTGTCGAGGCGACAAGTGGAGGGGGTTTCAATATGGCGGCCAAGGCTTCACGCTCGCTGCGGGGATAGCCAATCCATATTATAGAGCTCAGTGGGTTTCTGAAACAGTACCTTGCAGACAGTGGTCCTTGTGGGATGTAGAGTTGACCAGTGACCAAAAGAAACTCATAAAAGCTGCCTATGGTTTATTTCGAGTGGAAGCGAGGATTCCAGGAAAATAACCATTCTTTAATGCTGATTCTCCAGTTATGGTGAGAAACTGAATGGATTGCTTGAATTTGTTCCCTTTATTTTTATTTATTTATTTATTTTTTATAAGGAAGTGTCAAGTAGATCTGTCGACATTCACTACATGTAAATACTGACGTGCAAGGTCGTATAAAGAGAATATCTGGGAAAGTGGAAATGGGAGGAACTAAAGAAAAGAGAGGATGAGTTATGTGTCAGGATTAGGGAACGAGGTGGAATGGGGAATGACACACGCAGTTAAGAATTTAATGGCAAGGCTGTGGAAGATGAAGTATGGAGATCAAGGTGATTAGAAAAAAAAAATGATAGTAAAAGTACATCAGGGTTCACGCTGGTACAAAATCTTATGGAAAAGCAGATGAACTTGATAGAGAATGGTATTACTCAGTTTGTGTGTGTGTGTGTGTGAGAGATTCAGCTTTGTTACACTTATTTTGTTCGCCCTAGGTGCGTGGCAGTGTGGATGGCGGCTGCTGCTTCTGTTATCATGGTAAGTGTTTTTTTTTTCTACTCATCTCTTCTAGGTTTACCTTGAATACGTTTTAGCTGGTCGGTAGACTAGCTGTTTAATTTTGTGGATGTTTGTCAACGGCACAGGTCTAGCCCAGTTCATGTTTACGCTGCATCAGGTCCAGTCATTTGTATTTAGGTCACTTTACATCAGGTCATTGAAACACACACACACACACACACACACACACACACACACACACACACACACTGACGTAACTCTATATTAGCTATTATGCGTGTGGAAGTGCGTTATCCTTGCGTGTTGAAATGACGCAGTTACACATGTAACCCCTCTACCATTGCCAATAAAAATATACGGGTGATTAGCAGTCTTAATGCAAGGTAGTAGTAGTATTTTCAACCCCGATCTCATGTAAACGTGAACCCAGTGAACTGAAGGCTACTAATACTACAGCCTTTTATTCTCCTCTTGAGAAGTGTGTGTGTTTAGAGGGCGGGGGAGGTGGAGTTGAGGGACGGTTTTGCATCCGGGCGTGTCCTCTGACCGAGCGCATCGAAACTACCATGAGAAGGCTCCTCTTTCCGGCACTTAATGGATAGACATTTGTAAAGCTGAGCCGTTCCCGTAGTACACGAGAATTAGCAAGGGACATTATATGGACCATCCTGCATTGATATATAATATAGTATTTCCCTTTTCATTTCTCTGCTGGGTACATTTATTTTTGTATATTGACAGAGGAACAATGTACAGGAGGTGGAGGTGGCAACCAGGGAGATACGCCCCAAACATCTCACTGATCCACATACCACCGAGAAAGATGAGAATCCGTCACCGTCTGAGCGTCCGTCACCGTCTGAGAGTCCGTCGTCTTCTGAGAGTCCGTCACCTTCTGAGAGTCTAACACTTTCTGGGAGTCCGTCACCTGAGAGTCCATCACCTTCCGAGAGTTTTTCATCTGAGAGTCCACCACATTCCGAGAGTCTGACACTTTCCGGGAGTGCATCACTTGAGAGTCAGTCATCTGAGAGTCCATCACCTTCTGAGAGTCCATCACCTGGGAGTCCGACACCTTCTGAAAGTACATCACCCTCTGATAGTCCATCACCTTTTGAGATTCCGACACCTTATGAGAGTCTGACACCTTTTGAGAGTCCATCACCTTCTGAGAGTCCATCACCTGGGAGTCCGTCTCCTTTTGGGAGTTCAACACCTTCTGGGAGTCCGACACCTTCTGTGGGTCTGTCACCTTCTGGGGGTCTGTCACCTTCTGGGGGTCTGTCACCATCTGGGAGTTCAACACCTTCTGGGAGACCAACACCTTCTGGGAGTCCAACACCTTCTGAGAGTCTGACATCTGAGAGTCCAACACCTGAGAGTCCGACATCATCTAGGAGTCCGTCACCTTCTGAGAGTTCGTCACCTTCTGGGAGTTTGTCACCTTCTGGGAGTTTGTCACCCCCTGGGAATCCGTCACCTTCTGAGAGTCCGTCACCATCTGGGAGTTCAACACCTTCTGGGAGTCCAACACCTTCTGAGAGTCCGTCATTTTTTGCGTCAACAAGGTTGGCCCCCTCGTATATGGAGTGCGGTAGTAGTGGTGATGGCTCGCGTCCCTGCCATCCTCACACTCACACACCCCACACCAATCACCAGAAACTGTCTCGGAAGCACGTTACCCCTTCTTTCTCTCTTCATTTCTTCGGTTATCCCCCTTTCTCTGTCGTTTCCTTCTCTCCCTTTCCATTCTCCTCTTCCTCCACCAGTTCCTTATCTTCCTTCACGACTTTATCATCTTCCTTCATGTCTTCCTCCTCTTCCTTAAGACCTTTCTCCTCTTCTTCCAAAGTTCCCCCTTCATCATCTTCTGTGGTCTCCTCCACTTCTTCCTTCCTGTCTACCACCGTCTCTTTCTCCATTACTACTACTACAACTCCCTCCACCACTTACTTATCTCCCGTCTCCACATCTTCCAGCTCTCCTTCCTCCATTCCCTGCTCCTCTACCTCTACCATCTCCCCTTTCCCCCATTCTCACACACGTCCCACCTCGACAACTCACTCCTCTCTCTCCACCACACTCTCTCCCTCCATGGAATCTCTCATCCACTCCTCCATCATCAAAATATCTTCCTCCCTCCCTGCGTCTGTCACCAACATCATCTCCCCGTACCTCTCTTTCTTCCCCGCTCTTTCCGAAATACTATGGGTAGTTATGAAGATACTAAGGTTGGTGAAGCGTATTTACTACTACATATACTCTTATCCTTCCTTCGCCAGCAGAATTCATGAGTGGATGCAGCACTACCTTGGTCCTCGAGGAGTTACTGACGTCATGGGTCAAAATGGTGTACTCAAACTTGTTATATACGTCATGGAGGGCATTCGTTATTGATATGTGAGCGAGAAATCATGCTTCATAATTATTATATCCGTGTCAGACCGATTTAACCTATGAACATAATCTTGAGCAGTTGTCTGTAAGGTTCTCGGCCCCGGTTCAAAATTGTACTTGCGTAATTTGGATTTGTTTTGGTACGAAATGCAAAGATAATGAAGATTTTTCCCATACCCATTGATTTTTCAACCTAAATAAATCTTGACTATGAAAGGAAAGTTTTCATTAGCATTTTCTTTTTCTTGCAGGAAGGACAAAGAGGGACAGTGTAAAACTTCATTTATGTCTTTTTCCTCCTCCTTAAAATTAAGTTAGTTTAAAATTTGGCTCTGGTTTGCATATTACATATGTAAACTGCAGAGCAAGAATGTTAAGAATATACTGCGCAACAATTAATGCGTTGGATGGAAAAAGTGATGTGTATGAGAGTAATCTGGGATCAAAAGAAGCCTTTGAGGCTAAATTTCCATACCTTTCAGGAATAAATGGAAGTTATTTAACAAATATGTCAGTGACACTGAACTCCATCTCCACCAAAGTGTACCATTCGTCTTCATTTCTGATGCTATGTTCAAGAGATTTTGGCTGGTACTTTAAGTGCCATTTAAAGACTTTATAGTACCTTTTCCTTAGCGACTTATATTGCACAGTGAACTTCATTATGCTTCTGTATATTATTGATGCAAACTATGTTGATACTAAAGCCATATAACTATCGCACAAAAGGAACTTAACGTGTAACATGGAAGAAAATCGCTAAGAATGCTTTTGTCATAATATTCTTTCTTATTTCATTCAAGCCTACGTACCCAGGCTCTCGCCGCTGCAAATGTAACCTTATACTTTGTCACATACAAAAGGGTTCTTGTATTGAGTATGTATATATATACGGAATATATTTAAGATGCTCCTGGGCATTTCTTCCTTAATAGACGTTTCTTTTTCACCCTACAGCGTCTCTTAGGTGGAAAAAATATGATGATCATGATGATGACTGAAGCAAAGCTGACTTCACTTTATCCTGCACCCATTTTCTCAGCCCTGCAAACACAACCTGTCTACAAATGTCACAACATTTTTAAATTACACCCAGCTCATTCTCATACTTAAAATTTTCTGTCCTTAGGTTTTTAGTGTGATTTATTTCACTTTGATATCCTTTTCTCTCGGAAATCACTTATCGGCCTTCCATTCCCTCTGACACTGATAGGGGATTCCTGTGGAAGATTTTTTTTTTTACGTTTTTTCGAAAGCACGAGTGACAGAACGGTAGAAATTAATATAAAAATCAAATTAATCACATTAAGAATCGTGGTTAAAATAAACCCAAACTTAACAGAACTAAACCTAACTAAACCAAGCATAAGTAACCAAACCATCTCTAATAGAATGAGACCCAACCATCCAAACCAAATCTAACCAACCAAATCAAGCATAACTAACCCAACCAAATCGAATCAAACGAGACCTAAACTTCCAAACCAGTTCAACCAAACCTAACCACCCCTGGGCAACCTCCGTGAAGGGCCTGCGTGCTCCTGTGACCCAGTGGAATGGTCAGTGGATGCTTATACTCCTTTTACTTTAGCTTGGTCTAAGCTTGCCATCTCTCCATCTTGAATGCTGAGCTGTGAAAATAACTTAACACTAGAATATGATGCTAATCACGAAGAAGCGCTAGGGGAAAGATTTAGAGCCATAGCATTGCCTTTCCACCACTGAGCTACGTGAAATGAGCTGCAAAAGGACGTAGACCTGGGCTTAATAAGGTGACTGGACTACAGTGGCACTCTGCAGGGCCACCCCAAAATGCTGACGAGGGGCCTGACTAGGAGTTGCCATCTCCCGGGCTACGGGTCTTTTTTTTTTTTTTTCTCCCTTCTTCACACATTTGAAGACTCTGGCAGTTTAAAGGTCAGACGCTGGCTAACCATTTAAACCTTCTGTGACAGGTGGTGGTAGGTGCCAAGCTTCAGTGCAGATGGTGGGAAGCTCATTTACGCTCACTGATCAGCTGCTTACCTACCTTCTACCTAAGACGTGGTTATCAAGCCGCACTTCTATTGGTCTCACGCAGTACCTAGCTGCCTGAATGTCTGTCTGTCTGTTTTTCTTTGATATAAACAGTACATCACACTGCACGGTTTTACATCAACTGACTTGCTACATGGTGTGAAAATTACCTGTAGGCTGTAGAAGTCAGTACACTGGATGACTAGTTTTAAAATTATCGTCTTCGCTTACAAATCCTGCAGTGCCTCCTACGGGATGTTCAGAATTTCCATCTGAGGCATTTATCACTTTATACAACGAGCACATTTTCCTTTCCCTTACCTCCAGAAAACAAATCTGTGAAGGAACTAAAATAACCGAAGATCGGTAAAAATGCCTCCTTACAGGGGCGTAGTGAGGATTTTAGATGTTGAGGTGGCCAAGCCTACTTATGGGATGGCCAAGGAGAACCCTTTACGGGGATGGGGGGTATTACCTTGCTTTTTGTGTGTGGACGGGAGGGGGCGGGGGGGCAGCTGGTTCCCCCTGGCTATCCCTCTGGCTACCCCACTGCCTCGAAATTTTGCAATGTCTTCTCTAATCTTTTCATATACAATAGGAACAAACAAGACATTTTTTACGGTTTTATGTAAGCCGCCTAGTTCAAAAAGTCTCTCCCAGGCTACTAAATAAAGCCCTCTGGAAGGAGCAAGACAACGAAGTGCGTCATCGGACTGAAGGGGTTAATGTTAGACTCAAACTGAGGTATATTCTCTGAACTAAACCGAGTTTCGTGGTCGTTTACGTCAAACTTGAATCGCGAAAGTGTCACAAATAACCAACTCTTGTGTTTATCATTTTTTATTAGCCTTCATCCCACAATAGTGTATTTAACAACTACATATAGAGAGGTTAGATCCGTTCTATCATCATCCCACTCTTCAGGTATCATCGTCAGAAACTGATAACTTGCTTCCTCCTCTTTTTTTTTTTTTTTTTTTTTTTTTACAGCCCTCCAATCCAAAGAAGTTTTGTAGTTCACTTTTTGCCCGACATCCAGACGTTTTGATTCAGTTCATGCAAATCATTTCGTACTGAGGAGGCTTATGAAGGCTATATTTAACACCCTTAATTCGAAATATCGCTCGCATTAAGCACAGAATTGTTTGAAATAGTAAGGATTAACTAGAGAAATCATCGTAACGTTCGAACTTATCATCCAAGTTCACTGTCCTGCTTCGACTCCTCTCAACCCCGTGGCGTCAACTGGAATAAAACACTAGCTTTGTCCCGCTCATGAGAGGGTTAATAGTGATGATATTAATACTCTCAATCTCCTATGACTCATTCAGTACTGAAATAAATCGTTTAGTGTGAGCTGGAATGAAATAACAGAGAAGACAACTATGAGAATTAGGTTCGTACTCGAAGTGGTAGCACCTCTTCCTAAGCGATTCATTTCGTTTATTACAATCGAACAGTGTAGGCTACTTACACTGTTCTAACGTCGACATAGTGAGCATCAGTAACATGCAAGGGCAAGGTGTAAGTAACATAATATATTGCCACGGAAGAGGGTTATTTTTATGTGTACTTTAATATAAGCTGTTCGAACCCTCTCACTGCCGAGTTCATGAACCCGTCCTACTTTGAATCAGCTGAGCCCCTGCGCCCGCCCGTTCCTCTCACTTGCCTAGCGGACTTGAGAGAGCGAGGAGGCGCTGGAGGAGAGCAGGGGTGAGATTTTTACTAATTTCATTGATATTATGTTTATTTGGCTAATATTTGTGTGTGATGCTTTTTTATGTTTTACAGTGATACAGTTTCGTGAAAGGTGGTTATTGTTTAATGATGCTTTATGAAATTTTTGAAATGCCGGCTTTTGTTCCGTATACCTTCGGGGGAGAAATTTTTACTGATGTTTGATCCTGCGTTTTAGTACTGTTTCTGCATATTACATTCTGAAGATTTGTGTGAGTAATTTAGTTAAGGATGGTTACTATTTGCTTATGTTTTATGGAATGCGTAATAGGCTATGCCGGCTTTCTTGGTGTATGTATTTTTTTAACGTCCGTGTTATATTACGAATCTTTTCACCCGGCTATTATTTCTTTGAGGGTGGCTATAGCTACTTAATACTCTTACTCCGTTGTATTACATTCTATTCGTGCTACCTACCGACGATTTAACTCACTACGTATTTCGTCTAGCGGTGAAGGGGCTTGGGAAGGCTATATCTAACCCATTCAGTTAGAAAAGTCGCCCTTAGGGTGAATACGTCAAGGTTAATGGGGTCAATGCTGCGTCGGCTTTAACCCTTCAGTCCGAGGACGTCGTTTATATCACTCCTGGTACCTTTCGATATCCTTGCTCAGTTCGGAAAGAAAAAAAAAGGGGGTTAATAGAAACTAAATTCAACAGAATTTACAAAGCTGAATAAATTCGTAATAAGGTTATGAGGAGGTTAACTGAATGTTTCTAAATTCGCGCCTACAAATAGGCTCTACAGAACTCGACCACCAAATACTTCATGGTTTTCTCTATCTCCTCCGCTTACCTCTGAGTAATTTTATTCGTCTGTTTTTTTTTTTTTTTCTGACTGGAAGACTTAAATATACAGCTTTCAGTGACCCATTTATTATTTGTGCCTGAGTGTTAATACCGGTTTACTATTTATGAGTCCTTTTATGGTAGGATAAACTCTAGTATTGTGTTGGAGATAACGGCAGACCCTTTTATTCAGCTAGGACTGCTCTTAACCTCTTGAATCATGAGTTTTGTCTTATTTTCCGCCAGTTCCAGACGATTTTAACTGAGGAAGGTTCTCTAGCACTAGAGGTCCGTTAGACTACCTCGACATCCTCCAGTTCAGAAATCTCAAGTTGAATAAAATATGAAGGGAGCAAAAATATATTAATCCCCGGATTATAGAGGATTATGTAAAAATTCGTCAGGAAGTAGCAAGACTATAATATATAAATTGCATCCGTATCCCCTCACTCTGATGACTCATGTTTTCGTCTTTGCTCCAGATTTTACTAGTGTTCAGTCCAATGGGGTATATATATTTTTTGCACTCTCCAGGCTATTCTACTCAGTCTAGAATACTCTTTTGAATTGAAGAGGTTAGATGTCTTCATGAACAAATTTGACCTTTTATTTCCTAACTTTAAATCGTCTGGGAATAGCAAAAATGGTGAGTTTTTAAGGTTTATAGGCTTGTTTGGCGTATTCGGGTTCCTGTGACTCAGTAAAATCGTCTGGGGTTAGCTGACGTGGAATAATAGTGGTTCTGACCATGAGAGGGATTAAAATAGTTAACTTCAGCTACATGTTTGTGTGTGGAGTCTGGGGTCAGTGTGCTCACATTGTGTGGTATTTTGGATTTGAATGTTTATTTTTCAGTGATTTTAGTTGATTGCTTATAAGGACTTTCTTTTTCAGTTTCGTGAGTTGGGAAAGAGAAGGCAGGATGGTGAAAAACAGCATAACATGGAGGTGAAGTAATTTGTGGGCACCCTTTCTGGGATCAAGGCATTTACCTCGAGTGCTACCACCACCACGGCTGCCAGAACTATCACAACCACTACCAGCGCAACAATCACTTTGCCGTTCTGCGCTGTCGTAGGAGAGGACATTAACTGAATACTAATTTGGTGAGTATGCCTCGATCTTTTCAGTCCTGATTTTTTTAATTGCTATTTCCAGTTAGTTATATAATAGCCAAATGTAGTTAGTTTGGAAGGGTAATTTTGTCTAGGTCTTTCACAATAACTTTGCCCAGATTTTCGTAATGTACAGTATTTTTGTCGCTCTTCACGTACCATATTGGCAGAAAGTAATGACATGGCTCTGTATTCATCCCATGGCAATTCATGACTAGCCTCATAGTTGTCTGGTTTTACAATTTATCATTCGATGGAGTGATGGCAATTTTAGGCCGAGTTAGATTAAAACCACTATAGTAACCAAACACATTCCTAATTCATAGCTAAGGCTCATCAGAATCTATACAACCATATCTTCGTATTTGTTATGGGAATGACCCAGTGTTAAAAAGAAAAAGAAAAAAAATGCTGTAGGAGTAAGAATGTGGAACTATAAGTAATGCGTTACTGAAATAATTAACATAACTGTTATCCAGACCATCTTTCTCACCCCATGGTACGGTGAGGTTGGGTCCAGAGTCACAAAAATCGTGTTGAAATGACATACCACAAATTTGCCCAGCTGAATGAGTCACACTCCATTCACTCATCATTCAAGACCTCGGAATCCTGAATGAAGGGACTAAACTGTTTGGTAAACCATTAATCATGATGTAGTCTAAATGACATTACACATGTTTTGCACTACCCTTGTCTAAAATTGTTCTCCATCTTTATTGCTGAACTTTAATATGAGAGTAACTTTAGAATATGATGCTAGTCATCAAATGCTATGGATAAGATTTCGGTAGATCTGTAGTCTTGTCATTCTGCCATTGAGCTACATGAAACAAGCTGCAAAAGGACATTAAATTTAGGCCTACCTATCAAACCAAACAAGCCATACTCTTAGCTTGAACTTGCCCTAAAATATCCTCTTGTAAGGATAAATTAACACTAGGGTATAATACTGTACTCCATTCTGATTTGGTCTGAAAATGACAACTTCCCATCTTGAAAACTGAGCTGTAACAAAAACCCCTTAAAATATCATGGTATGCTCTAGTTTCTGGTCAGAAATTTGTGTTTACATTGAATCTTTAGTTTTAACAATAGATGAACACTAGAATGAGCTCATCATGAAATGCTATGGAAAGGATATCTAGGCATAGCACTCAATATGAAATGGGCTGCGTAAGACAAAGGCAAGTTAGGGTATAAAGAAGTAGTAGTAGTGGATTGTTTTAAACTGTATATTTCTTCTGTATGTCTGCTGTAAATGTAAATACTGTACCTTGTACTATATTTCTGCAATCATTGCAGAGGTGTTCGTATGGTTCCCTGGGTCTGTAGGTATGAACGAAGGAACAAGATGGTCTGGTTTCAAAGACGACAACTTGATGGTCTGGTTCGAGGAGTGATGGGAGACTGCCTATGGAGCTCAAGTAGTGGAGGGACCTCGGCTGCTTCGAGAAGAGAGGCAGAAGTCTGTTCAGGTAAAGTACTGTACACTAATGCATAAACCTGATAACTTCCTTAAACATTTTCAGCTGTATTAGCGTAGGTTAATTATGGAAGACTGGACTGACCAAGGACTCATTCCTATATATAATCAAGGATGAGATAGAGGGATGGAGTGGAAGGATATAGAAAGTTTGTGTGAGCTGGAAGAAGGGCAGCCAAATGGTAGAGGACAGGGCAGTGTGGATACAGTTTGTTTGTGGCTACCTCTTAACGGATTAAGGCATCTTGTAATACATAGATTAAAAGATAAGTTTCATGCAACCACAAGGTATTGATGCAGTAGTGTTAAGTCCAGTGAAAACAAAGTGGCTGTAATAACCAAGGAGATGCATTCCTACCTCCATAGCTAAAGTTATGCATTCACCTAAATACTGGAAGTTGCAGGAGTTTCCCAGTTCCCTCAGGTGAATAACAAACTTCAGTATAGCTAAGTAATGAAAATGTTCGAGCGGTAATTTTTTTTTTCAAGGTTAAGAAATTGAAATGAGATGGATGGAGTTTTCTCTTTAGCTTTAATTTGTTATAAATTTTTCACCTGTTGTAACTTATTCAACATAGCTTATTGGCAGAATATTACCTTGCCTATATATCTTTCCTGTAGCACTTAGTACTTTGAGTACTGCAGCACCATGTTAATCTTCATTTAATTGCTGTACTGATATTAGAGCAACCAAATAGAGCATACAGTGGACTGTTCAGGAAAAGAGAATGGTTGTGATCGAAACAGAGGCCTAGTAGTTTTATTCACTGCAATGGAGAACGGGTGAGAGCAAAGCAAAAATAAGTACGATACTTTTATGTAGGTGCAGCAACAAAAATTAAGTGGCCTATTTCACCTGGTATGTTAAGTGGAAGGATGATGATAACTGGGTGTGGTGAGAGGTGTGAATGTTGAGGGTAGAGTTGAGAGGAAGGATGGGACTTGAATGTATTATTGTGATGAGAAGGGGTAAACTGAGATGGTTTGGGCATTTGGAGAGGATGGAGGATAACTGGGTGTAGAGGATGAGGGGTGTGAATGTTGAAGGTGGAGTTGTGGGGCAGACTGAAAAACATCTGGGATGAAGTCAGTGTGTAACCTCAGGGGTAAGGGAGTGAATGGAGATGGCGCTAGAGGTCAAGCAGCATGGAAAGCAACCATTAGGTGACCAAGGCCGATGTTTGCAAGCATTTTGGAGCCACTATGAGTGAATGCATGAAGTAAATGATTAGTTCACCTTCATTCTGGACTGTGCCCCATCCAAATGTTAGGTGGTTAGAGATTGAGATGTACCTTAGAATTAACAGTTCCCCACTACTGTATTGTTTTCTCTGTCCTTGCTTTCTGCACCCAGCCTCACCGTCATTAGGTGGAAAAGCAGATTGGGATGAAGGAAATTTGGATTTGCCACTAGATAGTTCACTTACTCTTTATTAGCTTAACCTGAATAGGGAAGTAGTGATTTGCTGTATGGAAATACATGCATTGGTTACTATGCAGACTTCTTTTTTCAGTACGAAAAACTGTAATGTTAGTCCTTAATCTATTTGTGGCCTTATACTTATCTGAACGTGAGTCTTGTGGACTACAGGCTGAGGTTGCTCATGTGCAGTCCTCCATCTTATGAGGGATAGGTACATGAACTGTAATACATGAATTTTAACTGATAGACTTCTTGATGGGTTAGATATAGCCTTGAGTTTTGTCCTTCAGTTAAGAAGTGTTGAGGTAGTAACGTCTTTGTAGTCACCGGTAAAAGGTTAATGAGTTCTAAAGCATATTTATACCTCAGGTTAGTTGGAGGAAGGGACTCTGCCTGTGTCTGTGGCTGACTGATTGACTTTTCCCCCCTGCCTGTGGCTGTGACTGACTAACTCACTGACTTTTTCCACTGCCTGTGACTGACTGACTGACTGACTGACTTTTCTGTCTATGACTGACTTTTCCTCTGACCATGATTTGCTGTTTTCATCTTACCTGTGACTGTTTCCATCTGTCTGAGACTGCTTCCATTTCTGTTTCCTTGTGCCTTTTACTGTTTCCTTCTGCCTATGACTGTTTCTTTGTGCTTGACTTTTTGCCAGGGCCTGTTTTTCTGCCTGTGACTTTCTGCCAGTGACTGAATAACTTTTTTTTTCAGCCAGTGATTAACTTTCTGTGCCAGTGATTGAATAACATTTTCTGCCAGTGACAGTAGGTGTTTCATTTTACAGTGACTGTAAATTAACAACCGTTCTACTTACTAGTGACTGTGAATAACTGTTTCTGCCAGTGACTGAATAACTGTTTCCCTTTCCTAGTGACTGTAAATAACTTTCATTATTTTTGTGACTGTTTCCATTTACCAGTGGCTGAATGTTCCCGGTGACCAAATGTTTCCTTTTCTCAGTGATTAAATGTTTCATTTTACCAGTGACTGTAAATGTTTTCCTTTTACCAGTGACTGTAAATGTTTTCCTTTTACCAGTGACTGTAAATGTTTTCCTTTTACCAGTGACTGTAAATGTTTTCCTTTTACCAGTGACTGTAAATGTTTTCCTTTTACCAGTGACTGTAAATATCTTCCTTAACCAGTGACTGTAAAGGTTTTCTTTTACCAGTGACTGTAAATGTTTCCTTTTACCAGTGACTGTAAATATTTCTTTTTACCAGTGACTGTGTCTCCTTTACCAGTGACTGTAAATGTTTTCCTTTTACCAGTTACTGTAAATGTTTTACTTTTACCAGTGACTGTAAATGTTTTCCTTTTACCAGTGACTGTAAATGTTTTCCTTAACCAGTGACTGTAAATGTTTCCTTTTACCAGTGATTGTAAATGTTTCCTTTTACCAGTGATTGTAAATGTTTCCCTTTACCAGTGACTGTAAATGTTTCCCTTTACCAGTGACTGTAAATGTTCCCTTTTCCTGGTGACTGTAAATGTTTCTTTCTGCCAGTGGCTGTAAATGTTTCTCATTGCCAGTGACTGTCCAGGCATATTTCAATGAATGGATCCTTTTTTGTTCTGTTTATTTTTTGGATTTTTTTTTACCAGCTTCTAGCCTTTTCATGTAATCTAAACTTTAAAGTACTGTCTCCAAGATTATTTTTTTCTTAACTTGTGTTTATGCACATCTAGCGGTATATAGACAACAGTAGATACCGTAAATATAGATATACAGTATATAGATGATATACTATAACTGCAGTTTAAGTGCACAGGGAGTATGGTGGATTATCTTTAGGTGTATTAGCAGTGTTTACAGTTTTGCCATCTGTTTAAGAAACAAATTACTAAGGTGTCTTGACAAAGCTAATCCTTGAGTATGAGCCCCACTTTTAATATGACAGTTTTTACTAATTAAAAGGTGGATAGCAGATAGATAAAGAAAACCAGTGGATGTGCTAGTAAGTTCATGCTGCCTTGGTCATGTGGGTAGAATGGAGAATGAGACTGAGTGAGGTGATGGGATTGAGGAGACAAATCATGTGGAGCAGAGGTTCTCAAGTTTTTCCTGGTCATTCCCCATTTTTGTCAGAAAAATCTTTTGATTCCTTCCTCTCCAAAAAGGGAGATTTACCCCCACTGTATTTTAAGGAACTCTAAAGTCTAGTTATTTGCCTCCATTTAGCTGTAATTTTGTACATGACTAGAAGTCTGGCAGTATTATGGGGATTTATCAAAGTTTTGGGATTATTTTAGAAAGGTTTACTTTTATGAACCTTGATAATTATTTGAGGATAAAAAAAATTCTGATCTCACTTTTAAAAAGTCCAGATTAAAAGCCAGAATGCATTTGACCATAAAATGTATCAAATCTTTAAGCAACAGCTCATCCAAGAAGCAACTTTAGCTACTGTATTTTGGTCTTATCCATTTCTCTCCTCCCCCCCAGTTGTCCAAATATTCCTCCAGGGGGGGTGGGGCAGAATTTCCTTCCCCCCTCCTCCAGTTGGTAGCCCCTGATGTAGAGGGATGGCATGAGATGTATACAAGAGGGTGCTCTGAGATAAAGGGCAGCCTGATAACAGTTTGTGGAAATCGTATTAAGGATTAAGATATTCGGTTATTGATAGGAAAAAGAACACCGAGTGGATGTGCTTTTTAGCAATTTCTTTGTTTTAGCTTATGTATTGTATAGGTGCTTGGTGGTGTAGTGGGTCAAGGTGATCCAGCTAGATGTGCTTTGGAATGCTAGATCTTCTTTAGGCATTGTATATACACTCTTGGATGTTTGAAATATGTTAGGTTCTGTTTTAACTGTTTTGATGTCAAGTGGTCTAGTGGGGTAAGATGCTGCCATTGGCTGATGTTTTTAATTTAAGTGGGGGGGGGGTGTTTGCTGCTGTGTATTATTTGCTGTAGATGCTTGGTGGTCTAGTGGGTTGCAGTGCTCCAGGTAGATGTGCCTTGAAAGTCTTTTTTAGGTGCCAGGTGGCCAAGTGGGTTAAGGTGCCAGGTGGCCAAGTGGGTTAAGGTGCCAGGTGGCCTAGTGGGTTTGGGTGACAAGTGGCCTTGTCAGTTAAGGTGCCAGGTGG
Source organism: Birgus latro (assembly GCA_018397915.1). Lineage (NCBI taxonomy): Eukaryota > Metazoa > Arthropoda > Malacostraca > Decapoda > Coenobitidae > Birgus > Birgus latro. The sequence continues at coordinate 11,038 of JAGKTI010009540.1, read as the reverse complement.
CTTAGTGGGTTGAGGGCCTGGTGGTTTAGTGAGTTTGGATGTCTGCTGGCCTAGAGGGTTTGGGTGTCTTGTGGTCCAGTGAGTTTTGGTGCCTGGTGATCTGGTGGTTTGGTTGCCTGGTACCTCAGTAACCACAGCTTAGTACTGTATTTCAGTTTTAGGAGTATTCAGTTGCATGAAAAACAATAAATTTTTTATTTTTTTTGCAGAGGCAAGTTGATTTCAAATTGGGTTGTTGAAGATCGTATCAAGACAGCAAGATCAACCCAGTTGTGTTGAGAAAAAAGTGCCATATGTTCCAAGAAGATTGGTAATGTGTTAAAACTTCGTTTTGCTTTAACTTGGCCTAAAATTAGCATTAGAGTCAAAGAAGTGCTGTGGAAGGGATGTAGAGCATTGCTGTCAATTTTTGCTACAGAACTAAATGAAGTAAGCTGCCAATGCATAATTCTTGGCCAAGTTAAGGTAAAAGAAATCTAGTGGTATATACAGGAAGTCCTCGTTTATGTACTAGGCACGAAGAAATGCTATGGATTGAGCAGTAGTTTTATAGGCTACTGTATACAGAAAGTCCATGTTTACCATTTTGATTATATCGAAGTACTGTAGTTTACTTTTGTTCCATTGGCAAGTCATGAAATGCTGAATTTTTTCCCCAGGCTTATCTGAGCATGAACATGATGGTCTCCAGGCTTAATCTGCCCATCACCTGTAATCCACCATTATCTATAGGGAGGATAGAGAGGTGTAACTAGTAACCAAGGAGACTCATGAAAGCAACCCTCTCCAATGCCTATAAAGATGGCTAATGAGTAGTGTTCTTCAGGGCTCTGTCCTATCACCAACTCTTTTTCTTTTCATTAATGACCTAAGCTGTACATCTAACCCTATCCACTCATATGCTGATGATTCCGCCCTTCACCTTTCCATTCGATTTCTGCAACATCCATCTCAGCAGTTACTTCAGCAAACAAGGGATGAGGCTATGGCACACCTAATGGCTGACTTGGCTCATATCTCTGATTGGGGTAAAAATAATCTTGTTATTTTTAATGCATCAAAAACTCAGTTCTTACACTTATCAACCCGACATAATCTTCCTCAGGATTACCCACTAATGTTTAATAATGTCCAGCTCAGTCCTGCGTCATCCTTGAACATGCTAGGGGTTTCATTCTCTCGGGATTTGTCTTGGAAAGAACATATTACATCTCTTGTGAAATCTGCTTCCAAGAGATTAGGTGTGCTGGGCCGACTCCGAGCTTTCTTTACCCCTGCACAGATGTTGACCTTGTACACGGGTTTTATTCGCCCGTGTATGGAGTACAACTCTCGTGTGGGGAGGCTCCCCACACGCAGTTCTTCTCAATAGGGTGGAGTCAAAGGCTTTTCGTCTCATTAACTCTCCTCCTCTTATTGATTCCCTTCAACTTTCGTCTCTTTGCCGCACTGTTGCTTCTTTATCTCTCTTCTATCACTGCTTCAATGGTCACTGTTCCTCTGAACTGTCTGCTTGCATCCCTCCACCTCTACGACGGGTACCTAGTACCCGTCTAGCAACAAACTCTCATCCCTTTTCTGTCCAACTCTCTAATGCAAGAGTTAACAGTTACTCCCAGTCCTTCATTTATGCAACTGGTCAACTCTGGAACTGTCTCCCTCTGTCTGTATTCCCTGCTTCCTATGATCTCCAATCTTTCAAACGCAGTGTGTCCAGGCATCTCGAAATGAATGGATCTTGAATTTGGCTCTTTTATATTGTTTTTACTTTTTCTTGGAAGGAACAGTATGCGGGCCCTGGCCTTTGGTTCCTTCTTCCTTGCATAAAAAAAAAAAAAACGAGACTCTTGTAGTCCACCATTATCTTGAGGAAGGATAATGAGGGAACTGAGGGACATTTTCTGTAATGGGATTGTGAATTGAGGGACTGTTTGTTCATCAACCCCAGTCTGTCTGGCCAAGAAGACTCATAAACCACAGGCAAGTGACAGCCCATGCAGGGCCATCCCATGCAGTGAACCAATGTTCCCCTGCAGCTGACAGCATCCCACAACAGCGAGGTGCGGGGAAAAGTGTGGAGGTTTGGTTTCTGGATGGATCCCACAGTTTTGTCTCCACTCAGGTAGCAGGGACATCATAGTAAGTTCCACATGACCCCACTATCCAGTTATATGGTTACCACCTACGATTTAAATGGTTTCCTTGGTTGCAGGAGAAACGTATATGCAAAATAGCCAGTAAACATCTTCCCATGCCTTCCTGTCCTCCATTTGGATGGGGAATCAGTCGCAGATGCTCTTTTAGTTGCTAATGGCTTAGGTCTTCATTTTAGTAATGTTAGTAATGGTTCTCATCTCTCACCTGAATTCCATGCCCTTAAAACTGCTACTGAATGTACACCAGTTGTCTTCCAGCTGTCGTCTGGTCAATCGTGTAATGCGCCTTTTACTCTCCATGAATTGTCCTCAGCCCTTCGTCTTTGTAAGAACACTTGCGAGGGTCCTGATGGCATACACTATAATATGCTCCGTCACCTTTCCCCCCAGGCCCTGGCCCTGGCCCTGTTATTAATTATATATAATCATATCTGGACAGAGGGTGTCTTTCCTCCCTCTTTTTGTAATGCTGTCATTCTCCCATTTCTTAAGCCAGGAAAGCAAGGCCATGCCCCTCAAGATTATTGCCCCATTGCTCTTACTAGTTGCCTTTGCAAATTGTTTGAGCGTATGATAAATCATCTTATGTGGCTCCTAGAATCCAAACGGCTTTTGTCCCCTTCACAGTTTGGCTTTCGTAAAGCTCGCGGTACCTTAACTTCCCTCCTAAATCTGGAGACGTATATCCGCTCAGCCTTTGTCACTCGGCAGTCTGTGGTCGCAGTGTTCTTTGACCTTGAGAAGGCTTATGACACAGCTTGGCACTATCATATTTTACGCACAGTTCGTTCTTGTGGGATTGATTGTAACCTTGGGGTTTTCTTAAAGAATTTTCTATCATCCCGTTTCTTTAGAGTCTGTGTTCAGCATACTTATTCAGATCCCTTCCCACAATATGAAGGTGTCCCCCAAGGCAGTGTTCTTAGCACTACTCACTTTTTATTGGCAATTAATGGGATTATATCCTGCCTCCCAGTTGGTGTCTGCCCTTCTTTATATGTAGATCTATCTAGCTATTGCCAGACGCCATAATCCCGTAAGGGGTGGCCATTTGACTCTGAGTTATTTGTTTTACAGGGAGGGGCACTAACCCTCCACCAACCCATTTGTTGACACGTAGGGAGCACGTATGGTTTGGTTATATGGTTACCACCCAGCGTTGTAAATGGTTTCTTGGTTTACAGGAAACCATTTGGCTTGTCACTCAATGTAAAGCCACCTGTAAAGGAAAGAAAAGCAATAAGAAGTGACAGGAAAGATGGGAGAAATAGGAAGAGAGGAGGGCAGGCTCAGAAAGAGAATGATAAAGGCTAAGGAAGAAGTAGGCAGCACTACATCAAGTGAGTGGATGATGGTCGCCACCACCTACCACAAATTATATATGTAGATGATTTTGCAATATATGCCTCAAATTCTGACATCTCTGCCCTTGGTGCTCTTATTCAACATACGGTTTCTGCTGCCTCAGAATGGGCTACTTCTCATGGCTTTCGGTTCTCTCCTCTTAAGTCTCATGCTATTACTCTTACTCGCTCTCATCTAATTTCCCAACCACCTCTTTTTCTCTATGGCTCTCCTCTCCTATACAAAACCTCTGCTTCCTTTCTTGGCCTTCTTTTCGATTCCCGTCTTACTTGGATCAGATTGCCTCCTTGAAAATCTCAGCCTTGCAACGCCTCCGTCTCTTACAAACTTTCTCATGTGTCGTGGGGTGCTGATCGGGCTACTCTCCTTCGGCTCCATATTGTTCTCGTTCTCTCCAAACTTGATTATGCTTGCCGAGTTTATTCATCCGCTTCAGACACCGTCCTCCAACAACTTGATTCTGTGCATCATCACGGTCTCCGTCTGGCACTTGGCGCTTTTAAATCCTCCCCAGTTGAGAGTCTGTATGCTGAATCAGGAGTTCTATCACTTTTCCGCCGTCGTGCTCTACTTTCTCTTCGTACTTATGCTAAGTTGCACTGTTTTCCTCATACTCCTTTCTCTGCTTCCTCCCACTCCTGACATAGACATGTTTTCCACTCCTAGAACCAGGCCATCTTTTGCAATTCGAACTCGTACTCTCCTCTCGCATTCCTCTCTTGCTATTAGTAATGTTTTTCTTACTGCACATGTCTTTTTTCCCCCCTGGCTACTTCCGCGACCTCACATTTGTTCTTCCATTTTCCCCTATTCCAAGTCCAATTCTTCTTCATTCATTCTCCGTGCTCGGTTTTCTGACCATCTCTCCCGCCATTCCTCTGCAGTCCCTATATACACTGATGGTTAAAAAAACCCAGAGGGTGTTGGCTTCGCGATCCTCTTTCCTGACACCTTTTATCATTTTAGTCTTCCTACCTATGCAGGTGTTCTAACAGCAGCGTTATATGCCCTCTTGTTTGCGTTGCAGTATATTTGTCGTGCCTCCTTTCCCTCATTTGTAATATTCTCTGATTCATATAGTGCGCTATCCCTTCTTCAGTCACCTTCTGCTTCTCATCCTTTAGTCCTTCGTATCTTGGAATGGTTGTTCCGTATCTCCTCTCGTCGTAAAACAGTCCAGTTCTGTTGGGTTCCAGGACATGTGGGCATCGCAGGCAATGAACGTGCTGATCAGTTGGCTCGCATGGCTGTTGCCAAAGATGCCTCTCCTTCCTTCCTCATTCCAGTCTCTGATTTTCTTCCTGCTCTAACCTCCTTCCTTCAGCACTGGTGGCAGTCTTGCTGGGACTCTATCACTAATAATAAACTACGTGTTGTTAAACCATTTATTTCTCCTTGGCTAGCCCCTTGCCACCGTAATAGGAGATGGGAGACTGCTTTAGCTCGTCTTAGAATTAGTCATACTAGACTTACCCACTCATATTTGATGTCTGGTGGTCACCCTTCCCTCTGTACGCATTGCAATACCATTCTCTCAATACGTCATATTTTCCTTGATTGTCCTCTTTACACTGTACAGCGACATATTTCCTTTCCCTTTTTGTCTTCCCTCCAACATCCTCCCCTCCAACATCCTCCCCTCCTTTCAGATTTTCTCCGAGAATCATCATATTTTTCCTGTCATGATATCATGTACTTCCTTACCTCTATTGGTCTTCTTTCCAACATCTAACTCCGTTCCTGACGTCACTAACCCCATCTGTGATATGATATACTTTTTCCATTGACCCAATTTCTTCACAATGCCGTGTCTGTATTTCCGGCCCGACCAGCATACATAACTTGTAGTTGATGATCTGGCTTTGTGCTGGATTTTGGCACTAGGTTTCTGTTGTTGTTGTTCTTGGTTGCAGGAAAACAGTATGCTTGCCACCTGGTGCAGAATTACCCTAAGTGGAAAGGAAAGAAATAAAAAGTGACAGGAAGGAAAGGGAGAAGTAGGAAGACAGGACAAACACAAACACAATGACAAAGGTCAAGGAAGAAGTAGACAGCACTAAAGTTAGTGGATGATAGTCACCACCACCTACCACATGAGGGAGCAGTAACCAAGGAGACTCATGAAAGAAAGTCTCCTGTACCCATGAAGTCTTCCTGTTGTTCCACCTCATATGACTAGCAACCAAGGAGACTGTGCCACCTCATGAAGGCAGCCCACTCCATTGCTTGTAAAGTTTCATCATTATAGCATGTTTTCAAATCTTGACAGATCCCTGTTCCCTCTTGTCTCAGTTGATGGCCGTGTGTGGCCAAATGGGAGGGTTGATATGACGAGTAACCAAAAGTGATGGAATCTAGGGCTGGTGGTAGTACTGTCAAAGCAGAGGGAGTGTGACTGTGTGGTTTGTCACAAGGATGTGGGTATTAACTGCATCTTGTTCAGTGTTTGGTAAAGGGGGGGAGGGAGGATAAGAGATGTAGTGGTATTAGAGGTAGACTATGAAAAATGCTGATTTGGTGTGTGTCGTATGTGGGGGAGAGCGTATGGAGATTCAGGCTTGAAAGGACTGATCTTGCTGGTGAAATGAGTATGTGGAGTTTTGTGAGTGTGTGTGTGGGGGGGGGACGTTATGTGCTGGAGGTGGGGCTGGTGTTAGCTCTGTGGCAAGGGTAAGGGTGGTTGGAGGAAGTTCAGAGCCTCCTGACAATGACAGGGCTCTCCATCAGTGCTAAGGGATCTTTGTATGTAATGCTGTACGATGGTGAGACCTGGGTAATGAAAGAAGAGGATGTTCGTAGGCTGAAACATACAGAAACGACAATTAGATTTGTATGTAGTGCATCCTTGCATGACAGGCCTTGAGGGGTTTTAGGACTGCAATTGAAGAGTTGAGAAGGATGGGACCTGAATGTATTGGTGTAGTGATGAGGAGGGTTAGATTGAGATGCATTGTACATGTTTAGAGGATGGAGGGTGATAGGTGTGATTGTTTAGGGTAGGGTTGTGAGAAGCAGACTAATAAAAGACCTGGGATGAAGTCATAATGAGACATCAGGGGTAATAGACTGAACAGGGAGACTGCCAGATATCAAGTAACATGAAGATTTGCCCTCAAGTGATGAAGGCCAACTCACGGAAACATATTGGGGCCTTTGAAAACAATACGAAACTAATCAAAGTAACCAAGGAGATTCATACCTCATAACTATGATCTTCAAACAATGCAACCCACCTCCCCCCCCTTTTTTTTTGTCCAGTTCTGTCAGTTGGAAAGTTTTTCTATAAAGCTTAGTCAGTGTACAAAATTATCCATTATCAGTTGTATGGAGGGAGTACCATTAGTTTAGGCCATAACTGTGACTAAACGAGGACTTCTTTATATGCACTGTCTGTATCTTGGATGTGAGAGCATTTCTTGGCCAGTCAGTCAGTCAGACCATTTGATTTTTCAGCAGTTCTTTACTCTTGTATATTTTAATATATTGTGGCCCTCATGATCCCACATCCATTACTTATATATATGTGCTGACCATAAAATATTTTCTTTATTCCAATAAATGATTCATTAATGTAAATGTTTTAATATTCTATCTAGTGGAGTACAGTTTTACGCCTTTAAGACTTCTGTAATATGAAAGCTTGATTTTGACAAGGCAGTCGTAGAATTTTCAGTAATTTGGAGGTAGTAAAGTTAATCGTGCTTTATTAAATCTGACGTAAGTTGTTTTGCCAATGAATACAGTATTTTTGAGACTCTTAATCAAAATACAAAAGACACAACCTGAGTACTGTAGCTAAAAAATATCCATGCTCTTGGTGCAGACAAAAAATTATTTGAAAGTTGACATTTTGCTGTATTGTCAGTGATGCAGCATGCCAGTTTTTATTCCCCCTGACTACAACTGTACAACTGTTGCATGTTTATCTGTTCTTTTGCTATGTCAATGGTCACTGCTCAGAAATATCTGCTTGCATCCCTCCACCACTCTGGCTGGTACATAGCACCTGTCTAGCAGCAAATTCTCATCCCTTTTCTGTCCAACTTCCAAATGCAGGAGATAACCATTATTCCCATTCCTTCATGTGTGAAACAGGTCAGCTCTGGAACTGCCTTCCTCACTTCCTATGACCCTCCAGTCTTTTTAATGCTGTGTCCAGTCATCTCAAAATGAACAGATCTTGAATTTGGCACTTAACTTAGTTTTTTATTGGAGGGAGCAGTCTTTCAGGCTTTATAGCATTTGGTTCCTCCTCCTTTGCATAAAATATTCAAATTGCTGTGAGAACAACATTGCCTAAAAATTATCTACTGTAGTGTTCATCTGTCATGTTGGACTTAAAGACCAGTTGCCTGGGTATGAAATGGCTGGGTAGGCCAGGAACAGCATACTGATTTTATACATACAGTACTTTATTAATTGCCTACTTGTACCAGACCATGAGCAATAAATTTAAACTTCAGCCCGTCTCGGTTAAGATACGTGTCCGTTTATTATACGATCAAGAAATTAATAGGGTGTAAACTGTAGGAGGCTGTTCATAAATGCGTAAGCCAACCCCTTCCTTCCCCCCCCCCCTTTTTTTTTTTTTTTAAGGAACAGTCTTAAAGGTGAGAAATGTTGCTTCATAACTTGTAAAATATATAACTTGTGGCCTTATTATCACTGGAGTGAAGGTGTCTTATTAAGGAAGACATGTTTTTGGTTGATACGTTATGCCTGTATTTCACATCTGTCTTGTCAGAAATAGATCATTCTGTTGTCTTTCCACTCAAACAAATTAGAAGTGGGAGATTGAGGATATGGAGATAATGGAGAGAGAGAATTAACTGGGTGAGTGTGTGTGAGTGAGGTTGAGGGGGAGACTGAGAATGAGGTTGGGGGATGTAGTAGGGTGGTGGTGATGATGGGGAGAGAGAGAGAGAGAATTAACTAGGTGTGAGTGAGTGAGGTGCAGGGGGAGACTGAGGATGAGATGAAGGATGTAGTACAGGTATAGGAGAGAGTATGGTGCAAGTTTTGGGAGATGGAGAGAGGCTAATTAGAAGTGTGAGAGTGAAGTGGTGAGGGAAGAGGCAGGGGGAGACTGAACAATGGAATGGAGAGATGTACATGGGGGGGGGTAATTTGGAGGAATACTGAGTAGGAGATAGAGAGTTTTTGACTAAGGTGGAGGGATGCAGTGGAGAGGTATATGAAAGAAGGGGGTGTAAGTTGGAGGTAGGGCAGTGAAATTGCAAGGGACAGGGAGGCAATTTGTACCCTTGGAGGATTAGTGAATATGGCCATAGGTGGCAACAGGTAGCATGTCCACACGTTCACATTTTCAGTTATAGTAATATGGCCTGAGTTACATATTTTTAAAGACTTATTTGCTAAGATTATACTCGGAACACTTCACTTGGCCTTAAATTTTGACGTTTCCAGCCTGATTATGAGTTGTAATAGTCTTAAAACATGATGCTAGTCACAAACACTGTGAAATGGATTTTGAGCCATAACATTGTCTTCCTATGCTGCAAGTTATGTGACAACTGGAAAAGAATGAAAAATTGGGCCAAATTACAGTGAAGAGTATAAAACAGTTCAGTGCAATGTGATTTTGTTGATGGACATTTAACATGCATCACAACCAGTGCATATTAGTATCTTTGAACCCCTTCAGTACTGTGATGTCTTTTCTGTTTATTGGTGCTACATTCCACATGATTTTAGTTAGGTTTATTCTTGCTGCTGCCACACTATTTTATTAAGCTTAAGAATTCTTGCACCATCCCTGCCCTCCTCTCCTGACTCTGGCCTACCCTGCATCCTTACTATACCCAGCTGTGACCTCCGATATGTGCCATACCTGCTCTTCCCCTCTAGCATGAAGTCATCCCCTTGACACCCCGTGCCCTAGCACTGTCCAGTATGTCACCCCCTTTCTATACCCAGCCATGCCCTCCCATACCCCTTCAGTATGTAAACTTACGCTGTGTATATATTCATGTGGTGTCAGCAAGCATAAAATGTCCTTGTACTGAAGATGTTATTTGTCCCTACTCAGTCCTTTGCTGTGCTATTTTGACGTATTTTGTGTACAAAATTATTTCGTGTTGATCTTTAACATGCATTGCAAACACAGGGTGCACAATGTGTTTAGCAATGCATGTTAAGAAAGCCCTTCTCATCCTTTGTTGATTGCCATGTTTATTTGTATAGCTCTGCTTGGCTTATAGCTGGGCAGAGCAATACGAGACATGGCAAATACAAAGTGATGAGCAGGGCGCACTTTTGGAAGCATCTTGGGGGCCAGCGCCGAACCTATCTCGATAAATGGGCCAAGAAAATACTGACTGGCAACCCTCACGCCTTGGGTTACCAGTCCGTATTTCTCTGGCCCATTTATCGAGATAGTTTATTTTTTGACCTCTCCCGCTCTTGTATATCTAGTGGAAATAAAACCAATGGACTATTACAATGTCTTTATTATATACCTTTTCTTTACATATATATATTTCTTTCATCTATATTAAAATGTGGACTTTGAAAAAATATCAAATAGAATAATACCAAGACATATATGAATAGTACGAAGGAGACATCACTTCGTACTATTCATATGTGTCATGGTATTATTCTATTTGATATTTTTTCAAAGTACACATTTTGTACACATTATGAAGGAAATAGCACTTTATACTATATACATAGAAGCCAACTGATTAAAAAAAATTATGCACTAAAAAATTTTTTGACTTAGAAAAATATTGAGATAGCAGCAACATTACTTAGGGACTTAGTAATAATGCAGCAACATGATTTTAGGACTTAGTAATATATCGCCAACATGACTTTGGGGCTTATAAATGTAACTAGGACTTATAAACAGATGCTAAGCATGAACACATATTCACAAGAGATACACTTCTGCTTGTGGTTTGATTATTATAGAAGCTAAGAGATAATTACCATTAAATATTGAAATATATAAAACAAACCAAACATATATAAACTTAAATTACATAAAAGAGCAGACGAGAACAGGAGCAGAGGGAGGACAACACAGCAGAAAGCGTGAGTGTGGCAAAGGAAGGGCAGGGCTGGACACAGCAGGGCAAGAACAGCAAGACATGGCATGGATGCAGGGGAGGACAGGGCAGGGCAAGAGTAGAAATTAGGGCACAGCAAAGGTGCAAGGCAGGTTAGCACCAGGACAGTAGGGCAGCAGCAATAGGACAGGACAGGGAGGGAAGAAAACAGCAGACGAGAGCAGGGCAAGTTCCTGGGCAGAGAAAGGTGCGTATGACAGGAAGGGCAGGACAGGGCATAGTAAGGGTGCAGGACAGTATGACAATGATGGAACAACAGGAATGGGTTCACAGGAAAGGACAGATAAGGGATGACAGGACAGGACAGATAAGGGATGGCAGGGCAGGACAGATAAAGGATGACAGGACAGGGCAGGACAGATAAGGGATGACAGGACAGGGCAGGACAGATAAGGGATGACAGGGCAGGGCAGGACAGATAAG
>JAGKTI010009538.1:0-30724 GCA_018397915.1 Birgus latro | reverse complement strand
AAGTGTACTTAGGATCCAGGGGGTCACTGCCTGGTTTGCGGTACACTCGTGATGAAGGGGTACCAGTGACAGTAAATGTTGACTCATCACTCCAAAGCACAGTTTTCCATTGCTCCTCACTCCAGGCAAGATATTTCTTACAAAAATTTACTCTCTTTTTCTTCTGAAGTGCAGTTAGCAGTGGTTTTTTACGAGCACAAAAACTCCTGTAGCCCAGATCGTCATGCAACAGCTGCTGCACACTTCTGACAGACACATCTGCCAGCAACTGTGGGTTCTTTTCTTTTAAATCCCGTGCTGTTAGCCTTGGATCCTTGCTAACTTGCCTTGAGATCAGCTGACGGGTCCTGAAGGTTGTCTTACGAGGTCTCCCAGGCTTGGGAAGTGGAGTGGGAGGAATGGCCTCCCCACTGTCCTTGAACCGCTTCACCAGTCTCTGCACTGTCCTCAGTCTAACACCATCTGATTTGCAATAAATAGGAGTTTGTGGCCAGCTTTGTATATAGTAATCACTTCCACACGTTTGTCCTTGCTTGTGGTTACTTTAGGCATGATGAGAATGTGGTAGGTAACCAAATAACTGTGTTACTTGAGTCAATACACGCCCTCGTGGTGTATCACACACAGAGACAATCCTCCTCCTGTGGCTGCCCAAACATTACTGAGCCTGCTTCTGTGGTGCCAAACCTATCAAGCAGGGTTGCCAGCTCCCGTTGGAAAAGCGTCAGCTCATTTCGCATCACAGGGGAGGGTAGTATTGACCCTACTTCACTTAACGCGAAAAAGAATGACGTCGGCAAAAAAGCGTCAATACTTTCCGCACCTACTGTATGTACCTAGGAGGAAAATGTGGAAGCTGGGAAACCAATCAGTAAGGGATGCCTTTTATAGTGAGATGAGAAGAGTGGTGGCTGAACAGGAAGCCGTAGATAGAGACGTTAATGAACAGTATAGAGCCCTTAAGAACAACCTCTTGAGACTTACCGATGTAATACGCGGTTGGACAAGAGGCCCACCAAGACATAAAGTAACTTGGTGGTGGGAAGAGGGTGTAGAAGCCGCAGTTAAGGAGAAAAGAGGGCTTTTCTGGGAATGGAAGAAGGGCGGTAACAGGGAGGAGTACAGTAAACCCTTGATAAGCCGAACTTTTAGAAGCTGGAATCTTCAGTTAGCCAAACTCAGGCTGAGACCACGTATGAAAGTAGGCCGAAATGCGAAAGTAAGGGGAGAAATAGCACCAAGTGGACTTGTGGCGCCAGTCTGCTGCTTGCGTTTGGAGACGGTAGTTGCGCCATTCTTACTGTCATTTAGTGCTGAACAGTGCTCTCCTTTTGCCTTCTGCCTTGCCATGGAAGGGTCATAGCTTAAAAGAAGTGATACTGGCACCTCTAGTCGTAAAGGAATGAAGCTAAAAAAAAAAAATGTGCGCGTGTGACAGTGTAGTGATCATGATAAAGTTCAGTACTATTATTACTGAAAGTGTTACATTGCAGTCTATTACAGTGATTACATTTAAGTTTAGTTCTTAATATTGAGTGAAATAAATACTGGGTAGTTTAGAATTTACGTTAAAGTATGAACTAACCCACCTCCACCAACTCCGTCTCCAAAACAAAACAAACTGCCAAACTTCGAAGAATCTACTGCTTCTAACGAAAGGTGTTACATTGTAGTCTATTACAGTGATTACATTTAAGTTTAGTTCTTAATATAGAGTGAAATAAATACTGGGTATTGTTTAGAATTTACATTACAGTATGAACTCAACCACCTCCACCACCTCTGTCTCCAAAACAAAACAAACTGCCAAAGAATCTACTGCTTCTAACAAAAGGTGTTACAGTGCAGTCTATTACATTTAAGTTTAGTTCTTAATATAGAGTGAAATACATACTGGGTACTTTTTAGAATTTACGTTCAAGTGTGAGTTAAACCACCTCCACCACCTCCGTCTCCAAAACAAAACAAACTGCCGACGATCTGCTGCCTCTGACGAAAGGCAAATTATGTGCACCGAATTCTTTCTTTTTTGTCTTTCTTTATTAATTTATACACTGTATATGCTCCTTTACTTTAGTGTTAAGAAGACAAGTAATAAGTATTGTTATTGCAATTTGGGGGGTTGAAAATCCATCTCCAACACACGTTACCGACAGTCAGTACTGCCTCTGTGAATGATTTTCTACCGATTAACCACTTCAGTACTGCGATGTCTACTTCTACTTTATTTACGCTTCCTCCAGCCGATTTTATGGCACTCAGGACTAGACTCACATACTGAAGGGGCTAACGAAGGCTGTACCAACCCCGTGCACTTCCACAGATCCAACCTACACTGACTAAAATTTTCTGGTGGCAGCAAGAACCAAATGAAAATACACCCAGCACTGAAGGGGTTAAATGTATATTAAATGCACTATATTGTTTTTTGTCATAACTAATTTATTTATATATGCTTCTTTAATTTAGTGTTGAAAGGACAAGTATAGGTATTGTCTTAGCAATTTTTGGGGGTGATAATTCGGTAATTTAGCAATTTTGGGGGGTGAAAATTCGGTACGCCAGAAAATTCGGTAATTCGAACCAGGGTAGGGCCCCATATAGTTTGGCTTATCAAAGGTTTACTGTACTTGGCTGCCAAGCGTAGGGGCTAGAAGAGAGGTATACAGGGCAAAGTCTGAGTCACAGAGACTTTTACTTGATAATCTAAATCATGGAGGAAGGAAAAATATGGTTTTTAGGGTGGCAAATGAGGTAAATAGGAATAATCGGGACATTGTGGGCGAGCAGTGTGTGAAGAATGATGAAAGAAGGGTAGTGGTGAACAGTGAGGATATTAAAGATGCATGGAGAGAGCATTATTGCCAAATGTTGAATGAGGAGTTTGATTGGGATAGGGAAAGTTTGGAGCCAGCTGATCCAGTGTTTGGCCCTTGGCCTTTGATTGACGCTGCAACTGTGAGTGAGGCAATAGGCAGGATGCGAGTGGGGAAGGCGGCAGGTGTGTCTGGGTTGACTGCCGAAATGTTGAAGGCCTCCGGAGATACTGGGGTGAGGTTAGTCACTGACCTGATAAATAGGATTATATATGAGTGTGTTGTCCCAGATGATTGGCTGAGGAGTGTAATTGTAAATGTGTACAAAGGGAAGGGTGATGCCCTGGAAAGGGGAAATTACAGAGGTATAAAGCTCTTAGATCAGATAATGAAAGTAATGGAGAGAGTTCTAGAAGGTATGATTAGAGAAAGAGTGAATATAGATGAGATGCAGTTTGGGTTTATGCCAGGCAGGGGGACCACTGATGCCATATTCATTGTTCGACAGCTTCAGGTAAAATATATTGGTAAGAAAAGGGAATTGTATTTTGTTTTTGTTGATTTGGAAAAGGCCTTTGATAGAGTCCCTAGAGAGGTGGTGAAGTGGGCAATGAGAAAGCTAGGGTTGGAAGAGTGGCTGGTTAGGGTGGTTATGGCCATGTACGTGGGTGCTCGCACCCAGGTAAGAGTGAATGGAGTTTTGAGTGATGAGTTTCCTGTGAATGTTGATGTGCATCAGGGGTCAGTTTTGAGTCCCTTGTTGTTCATCATGGTGCTTGAAGCCCTCTCACGTGACTTCAGAGATGGACTCCCATGGGAGATGTTGTATGTTGATGATTTGGTGTTGATTGCAGAGAATGAAAAGGAGGCAGAGGAAAGATTTAAGAAGTGGAGAGATGGTATGGGGTACAAGGGCTTAAGGGTAAATGCAGATAAAACAAAAGTGATGATATCTAGGGTTGGTGGTGGTACAATCAGAGGAGAGGGAGAGTGGCCATGTGCAGTTTGCCACATGGGTGTGGGAAGTAATTCCATCTTGTGTAGCGTTTGTGATAAATGGGTGCACAAGAGATGTAGTGGTATTAGAGGTAGACTGCGAGATGATGCTGATTTCATGTGTGCGGCGTGTCGGGGAGAGCAGGTGGAGATTGTTAGGCGTGAGAGGGTTGAACTTGCAGGTGAGTCTCTTGAGTGTGTGGAGGAGTTTTGTTATTTGGGAGACATGTTATGTGCCCGAGGTGGGCCTGGAGTTTGCTCAGTTGCTAGAGTGAGAGGTGGCTGGAAGAAGTTCAGGGAGCTGTTGCCTCTCCTGACATTGAGAGGACTCTCCTTACATGCTAAGGGGTCTTTGTATGCAGCATGTGTTAGGAGTGTGATGCTGTATGGTAGTGAGACCTGGGCAGTAAAGGAAGAGGATATTCGCAGGTTTAAACATACAGAAATGACAATGATTAGGTGGATCTGCAGTGCGTCCCTGCATGCAAGGCCTGGGGGGGCTGGGTTTACGATGGAAGAGTTGAAAGGTAGGATGGGACTGGAGTGTATTGGTGCTGTGATGAAGAGAGGTAGGCTGAGGTGGTTTGGAAATGTGGAGAGCATGGGGGATGATAACTGGGTGCAGAGGGTGAGAAGTGTTAATATTGGGGGAGGGGTTGGGAGGGGTAGACCGAGAAAGACATGGGACGAGGTCATTAAGTGTGACTTAAGGGTTAAGGGACTGAACAGGGAGGCTGCCAGAGATCGAGCAGCGTGGAGTGCCGCCATTAGGTGACCAAGGCCGACACATGGAAGCATGTTGGAGCCTTCAAAAACGAAACGAAATGAAACGAGAGACCAAGTTAAGAGTGGATATTGATATCCATATGGTAGGTGGTAGATACAAACTGTGGAGAAGAGACAGAAAAGAAAAAATGGGAGAAGGAGTGATGATGGCAGTGAAGAACATCAATGTGGATAATGTGGAACTGGGAGAGAGTAGGGCTGAAGTGATAAATATGAAATTAGAAACTGGAGAGAATGTCAAGAGACACTGGAGCAGTATATGTTCCTCCTAAAACAAGGGCATGGAATGACGATGAATACCAGATGTTGTCAGACATGGTGAGATATCTACAGAAAGTGACTGAGAAAAGAAACAACATAATTCTGATGGGTGATTTTAATTATACAGAGGTGAACTAGGAGGAATGGGACTCAGGAGGCAGTGAAGATTTGTGGGGCTACTGTTAAATATGGCAATGAATAATGTAATGACCCTGTGGATCAAAGATGAAACAAGATTCAGAGGTGATGGCACGCCAGGAAGACTAGATTTACTGCTAACCGAAGAACCTGACGTAACTGAATCTTTGAAATATCTGCGTCCTATGGGAAAAAGTGATCATGTGGTCATTGAGTTCCAGATGATAAAAGGAACGTGGTACCAAGAGAAGAGTTTTATAGGCAGGGAAGATATTGCACAACTTTGGGAAAGCTAACTTTACAGGACTGAGGAAATTTTTGGAAAATGAGGATTGGAGAAAATTCAGAGAAACAAGAGAGATGCATAGAAAGTGGGATATCTTTCTAGACATCTATAATTCGGGAGTGGAAAAATAGTTCCAAGAGTAAGTGGGAAAGAAAGTAGGAAGAAGGACTGGTTTAACAGAAGATGTATGATGGCAAAAAAAAAGAGAGAGACATGGCATGGAACAAATGGAGAAAGAGAGGTAATAAAAGAACAAAGGAAGAATACAGAAGAACTAGAAATGACTATACAAGAATTCACAAAGAGGAAGAAAGGAACTTTGAAAAAGGTATAACTGACAAATGTAAGGAAGAACCCACACTGTTTTATAGATTTGTTAATGGCAAATTGAAAGAAAGGAAGGAATCACCAAACTGAAAGTAGAAAGAGAGGTCTATAAAGATGTGGCAATGCAGGATGAAATAATGAACAAATATTTCCAATCGGTTCTCACTAAAGAAAGGGATTTTGTGGATGGGGAGGGAGTGACTAGAAGTGTAGTGATAAAAGATATAAAAGTGGAAGTGAAGGAAGTGTATAAATAACTGGAAAATCAAGACATAAGGAAGCCCCAGGACCAGATGGAATCTCTAATTGAGTACTGAAGGAATGCAGAGAACAACTGGAGGATAAGAATCATGGTTTACTTGCGAGTTCTCTGGAAGAAGAGAAAGTGTCTCGGGAATGGGGGAGGCGATGGCTCAATAGGTAGAGAGGTGGCCTGCAGTCCTACTGGGACCCAGGTTCAAATCCCCCCTGAGGCAGGGAACAGTTTAAGGATTTGAACTTCATAAAACCAGACTTTACTGATCTACCAGAAGACCCGCCAACATGTCATAAAAATACCCCTGCTAATACCAATACACCAGTCCCGTATGAGACAGCCCTAGCACGTATTCAATATGGATGGTGGGTGTTAGTGCCAAAGTGGTGACATGTGGAGGTGCATGGTATGTAGGAGAACTACTGGGCCATGGGAGCAAGCTGTGAAGCCTATGCCCAGAGTCGGACACATACCAAAAAAATAAATAAATAAAAGCATAAAATGTGGTACCAATTTATAAGGAAGGAAATAAGGAAGAACCCCTGAATTATAGACCAGTGTCCCTGACCAGCATATTTGCAAAACCGTGCGAGAGAATCCTGAAAGACTGATGGAAAAAATATCTGGAATGGAAGAACAGTTTGGCTGAAAGTCAGTCTGGATTCAGAAGTGGAAGGTCATGTGTTTCCAACTTGTTAAGCTTTCACTCAAAAGCAACTGCAGTGCTACAGGAGAAAGACAGTTGGGTGGATTGTGTGTATTTGGATTTGGAGAAAGCCTTTGACAAGGTGCCCCACATGCGACTGATGTGGAAATTGGAGAATGTAGGAGGACTGAAGAGAAACCTCCTGGAGTGGATAAGAGGTTTCTTGAGAGAGAGACAAATGAGGACAGTAATAAAGGACAAGATGTCTGGATGGAGGGAAGTAACAAGTGGAGTCCCAAAGGGCTCGGTGTTAGCGCCAATAATGTTCTTGATTTATGTAAACGATATGGTAGATGGAATAAACAGTTATGCAAACCTGTTTGCTGATGATGCAGAGATCTTGAGGAAAGTAGAAGTTGCAAAAGACTGTAAAATGCTGCAGGAGGGCCTGGATAAGATTCATGATTGTAGCTGGATGTGGGAGATGAAATTCAAAGCAAAAAATTGTAAAATATTGGAAATGTGAAAAAGTACCAAAAGGCCATCGCTGAAGTATCTGATGGGTAATGAACCAGTCACAAAAGCGAGAGAAGAGAGAGATTTAGGAGTGTTGGTCCAGCATAGTTTGTCACCTGAAAAGCACATTAACAAGACAGTTAGAGAGATGTACAATCTCTTGACTAACATAAGAGTAGCATTTCATTACATGGATGAGATGATGAAAAAATTGACAGTGGCCATGATCTGCCCCAGGTTAGAATATGCAGCAGTTGTGTGGTCCCCACACAAAAAGAATGATATAAACAAGATCGAGAGAATACAGTGAGTCCTCGATAAATGAAAGGGATGGGGACCAAAAAAAAACTTTCGTAATTCGAAATTTCGTATATCGGAATGATTTTCCCCACTGAAATATACATAGAAGTGGAGGGATGCGTTCCAGGACCCCTCGGACCCCCCTAACTAAACTTTACCCTTCCTATTTTGAAGTAAGTAATACCTGTGGATGCAGAGAACAAGGTGGCCATTTTCTTGTACATCTCCTTTTTCCTGGTCACAGTCCCAATGGTGGAAGCTGAAAGGCATAAAGCATGCCCAATCTCCGAGACTCCCTGCCCCTCCTCGTGGCATCTTATAATTTCCAATTTCCTCTTCAGAGTTAGAGTACTGTGCTGCTGCTTCTTTGCAGCGGGCTCCCCCAATGCTGGAGATGATGCAGGATGCTTGGGAGGCACGTCTAAACAGTATGAAAAGGTGTAGAGCTGCGAAAATATTCTCACGTACAGCGACGCTGCGAGGAGGGACGTGGACTACCGGGATAATTCACCATGAAGTCAATCCGCCATCAGACAATTCCCCGTCAAAACATGGACGATTCCTTGTCATGACAATTCACACCCAAGACAATTCCCTGTCATTTTATAAATATCTCTATCTATCTATCTATTGCCAGACACCATAATCCCGTAAGGGGTGGCCATTTGACTTTGAGTTATTTATTTTACGGGGAGGGGCACTAACCCTCCACCAACCCACTTGTTGACACGTAGGGAGCACGTATGGTTTGGTTATATGGTTACCACCCAGCGTTGTAAATGGTTTCTTGGCTTACAGGAAACCATTTGGCTTGTCACTCAATGTAATGCCACCTGTAAAGGAAAGAAAAGCAGTAAGAAGTGACAGGAAATATAGGAGAAATAGGAAGAAAGGATGGCAGGCACAGAAAAAGAATGATAAAGGCTAAGGAAGAAGTAGGCAGCACTACATCAAGTGAGTGGATGATGGTCGCCACCACCTACCACGATTTATAAATATACTTATTATTAATTAATACTATAATAACTAATTTCATGGGGCCCTATCAAGGTTCATTGAATAGCATAGGCTTTGGATATTAATTATAATTTGCACTTGTAGTCAATAATTAACTGACTCTTCAGTGATTTTTATTGTAATTTTTGGATGCAGTAGCTTGAGACTGATTGATTAGATGACAATGTAGACGTAATATGAAGATTATTTGTATAATTTTAGAATATGTCGATCGTTCACTTGAGGTTATTAGGCATTTATATAAAAGCCAATGTCTCACATGTAGCCTTATGTTAACCAGTCCCGTCCCGGCAGATTCTTAACCAATTACCTCCTCCAATCCAGGCAGATTTTCTATTTTTTTTTTTTTTTTTTTGCTAAAACATAGAGAAATCACCCACCTGACCTTTAAAAGGCTGCTACAAGTAAGAATACCCTCACATGGTTGTGTTTGCTACGGGCCTTGGCTCCAGAGAAAATGTGATCTATGGGAGGGTAACTATTGCAAACCACTTTTAAGTTTTTTATTTATTTATTTGGTACGAATTTATATATATTACAAGAGTATATTGGTTTTCACACAGTACAGTAATCCCTCCACTATTCGACGTAATAGAGCCAAAGGCATGTCCAGACATTGGTCATATCCGAATATTGGCCCTGAAGCTCCAGCACCGGTCATTCATGACCTTAACCTAACCTAAATCAGAAAACTACCTTCCTACCTGCAGTGCGTGTGGATGGCAAACTGAGTGAATCTTTCCATTTGAAGGTTGGATTGAAACAAGGATGTGTCATGTCTCCATGGTTGTTCAATCTGTATATGGATGGGGTTATAAAAGAGATACAAGGTCGGGCAGTGGATGCTGGAGTGGCCCTAGTGAGAGAGGGCAGTGTGTGGAAACTCCCTGTACTGTTGTTTGCAGATGATACTGTGTTGTTGAGTGAAGACGAAGGGGAGCCGGAAGGCTTGGTAGATGAGTTTGGGAGAGTGTGTAAGAAGCGGAATCTAAAGGTGAATGTGGGGAAGAGTAAAGTGATGGTCTTCGAGAGAAGTGAAGCCAGTGAGTGTACAGTGAGATTGGATGGGAAGGATATGGAGAATGTGAGTGAATTTAAGTACTTGGGCAGTGTGATGAGCAAGGATGGTAGTCTGGAGGGTGAAGTGCTCGAAAGGGTGCAGCAGGGAAGGAAGGTTGCTGGTTCGTTGAAAGCAGTGATAAGAAACGGAGGTGAGCATGGAAGTGAAAAAGTTGTTACATGACAGTATTGTGATACCAACTCTGACATATGGAAGTGAAGCTTGGACCCTGTTGGAAGGACAGAAGTCAAGAGTGAGAGCAGTGGAAATGAGTTATTTGAGAGGAGCATGTGGAGTCACATGGAGAGACAGACTAACAAATGAAGAAGTGAAGGAGCGTTGTGGTGTGGTTGAGGATGTGATGGGAAGCATTAGGAGAAACACGTTAAGGTGGTTTGGGCATGTGGAGAGGATGGAGAGTGAAAGATTGACGAGGAGAGTGTATGTGAGTGAGGTGGAGGCCGAGGATGAGATGGAGGGATGGAGTGGAGAGGTATATGAGAGAGGGGGGTGTGAGTTGGGAGCGTGGTAGTGAAATGGCAGGGGACAGAGTGACATGGAGGCGATTTGTTTGTGGCCACCCCATTTGGGATTGAGGCGTCTGGCAATAGATAGATAGACCTTCCTACCTCCCTACTGGACATGTATAGCACTTATTTAGGTCCCTTTTCACATAAATAATGCACACAAAGCATGAATTAATTGAATTTTTACCAAAAAATGATGATTTAGAGGTGAGTAAGGCATAGGTGCTCAGAACTTGCCACCATAGTATAAGTAAGTATCGGACATGGAAATCATCTTTTCTCACATTTTATGCACTAAATTATTGGATACAAAGCATCAAATACAGTAAATGATGTAAATTGTTACCAGAAAAATGGTTAGGTTAGGTTATGACCGGACATGAAATTCACTGGCATTCACCTTTTTCACAGCTAGTGCACTAAAATAATGAACACAAAGTATGAATTCATTTAAATTTTACCCAAAAAGAATGAATTTGAGGTAAGTTAGGCTCAGCTGTTCACTGAGTTGGCAGCTTTGTTTAGGTACAAGACATGAAAATCAATGGGATTCACCTTTTTCACAGCTGGTGCACTTCAATACTAGTGGTAACCATCTATCTATCTATCTATCTATCTATTGCCAGACGCCATAATCCCGTAAGGGGTGGCCATTTGACTCTGAGTTATTTGTTTTACAGGGAGGGGCACTAACCCTCCACCAACCCACTTGTTGACACGTAAGGAGCACGTATGGTTTGGTTATATGGTTACCACCCAGCGTTGTAAATGGTTTCTTGGTTTACAGGAAACCATTTGGCTTGTCACTTAATGTAAAGCCACCTGTAAAGGAAAGAAAAGCAATAAGAAGTGACAGGAAAGATGGGAGAAATAGGAAGAGAGGAGGGCAGGCTCAGAAAGAGAATGATAAAGGCTAAGGAAGAAGTTGGCAGCACTACATCAAGTGAGTGGATGATGGTCGCCACCATGCATGAACAAATTAAATTAAAAGCAGGAAATTATGATTAACAAAATGGTTAGGTTAGGTTAGGTTAGGTTATGACCGGACATGAAATTCACTGGCATTCACCTTTTTCATGGCTGGTGCACTTCAAAACCATGCAAGAAAAAATTAAACTGAAAGCAGGAAATTATGATTAACATTTATGGTAATTTTTTAACCCATTTACAGCATGCAGAAAACAGGTTAGACATGAAAATCTTTATGGTAATCATCTTTCACACAAATCAATGGCATTCACCTTTTTCATAGCTGGTGCACTTCAAAACCATGCATGAAAAAATTAAATTGAAAGCAGGAAATTATGATTAACATTTATGGTAATTTTTTAACCCATTTACAGCATGCTGAAAGCAGGTTAGACATGAAAATCTTTATGGTAATCATCTTTCACACAAATTAATGGCATTCACCTTTTTCATAGCTGGTGCACTTCAAAACCATGCATGAAAAAATTAAATTGAAAGCAGGAAATTATGATTAACATTTATGGGAATTTTTTTACCAATTTACAGCATGCTGAAAACAGGTTAGACATGAAAATCATTATGGAAATCATCTTTCACACAGTTTATGCATGAGATTAATGATATGGAAAGAACAAAAGAGGGAATTTTGATGAAGTTAGGGTACTTACGAGAATGATGCCGCCGTCCTGATGTATAACCCGCTCGGTCATCTCAGACTCTGACAGTAAGACCTTGCACCTGACACACCTTAGCACTTCCGGTGCACTTTACACTCACCAGCACTTCTCACATGCACTTTCCACAACGTTTTCTTTTGCATACCTTGCATCATATCACTTCACTGCACTGTACATACCAGTAAATTCCCGTGTGGTCTATTGACGAGTCCTGGAGAATTTTGTCAATCTCAGCATACTTAGGAGTAAACATCATCTTCCTCTCCACGTTCCGACTGGTTTTCGAAGCGAAATCAGCCATGTACTGCTGTAGTTTGTCTCGGGACTTCTTGATATCAAACAAAGTGGAGCGAGGGAGGTTGAATTCACGGAGGATCCGTGATGTCGGGCACCCAGCGTCCACCTTCTCCAATACCTCCCTCTTCTCCACAGTGAGAACCACTTTCTTCCTCTTCTCAGGTAGGGTATCACCACAAAACCAAGCACATCATAAGCCATTTTGAAAGCGTGTTGATGAACCAGGAGCAAAGCGGGAAATGAGACCATGAGAGAGGCGGGAGGCGCGAAAACACAGCTGGTCGGCGTGTGCGGGAAATTCAAACTGACGCGGTCCCAAAAAATTGGATTTTTTCGGATTTTTTCGAATTTTGGGGGATTTTTGGGGTCGGACAGCCTACGATGTCCGAACAGTGATGCATCCGAATAATTGAGGGATTACTGTATTATAGACAATATAAGCGCCGTTTCACTCACCAAACACATCAACATACCGCAACTTTTTTGGCGACATTACCTGATCATAATTTCTGGCTGTTTCTTCCTCTAACGATACATAAACTTTGTCCTCCACATTGTCATCGATTGGGGACTCATTCTGGCCTTGAATTTCATGCTGTGGCATGACATGTCTTTAGTGGCCAGGTCACTGGTAACAGGTGCGTTGCCTAGACAATGGCATGCGGGGCGTACGTCACCTGATTCACGTTTCAATATACAGTACAGTATTTATATTTTTTTCCGTTAATACCAACTATTTGATGCCATATTTTACATTTATTATAAAAAGAAAAAAACACCATCACCTTCATAACTCATATAACTCAAAAACTAATATACAGTAATCCCTCCAATATCCGATGTAATAGAGCCAAAGGCATGTCCGAATATTGGTTTTGTCCGGATATTGGTCCTGAAGCTCCAGCACTGGTTTTTCATGACCCTAACCTAACCTAACTTAAATCAGAAAACTACCTTCCTACCTCCCTACTGGACATGTATAGCACTTATTTAGGTCCCTTTTCACATAAATAATGCACACATAGCACGAATTTATTGAATTTTAACCAAAAAATGATGATTTAGAGGTGAGTGAGTCATAGGTGCTCAAAACTTGCCAGCATAGTATAAGTAAGTATCTGACATGGAAATCATCTTTTCTCACATTTTAAGCACTAAATTATTGGATACAATGCATCAAATACAGTAAATGATGTAAATTGCTACCAGAAAAATGGTTAGGTTAGGTTAGGTTCGGTTAGGTTATGACCGGACATGAAATTCACTGCCTTTCACCTTTTTCCTAGCTGGTGCACTTAAGAACCATGCATGAAAGAATTAAATTAAAAGCAGGAAATTATGATTAACACAATGTTAGGTTAGGACCGGACATGAAATTCACTGCTTCCACCTTTTTCCTAGCTGTTGCACTTAAGAACCATGCATGAAAAAATTAAATTGCAAGCAGGAAATTATGATTAACATTTAAGGTAATTTTTTAACACATTTACAGCACGATGAAACCAGGTTAGGCATGAAAATCTTTATGGTAATCATAGGTTAGGTTAGGTTAGGTTAGGTTAGGTTAGGTTAGGTTAGGTTAGGTTAGGTTAGGTTAGGACCGAATATGAAATTCACTGCTTCCACCTTTTTCCTAGCTGTTGCACTTAAGAACCATGCATGAAAAAATTAAATTGTAAGCAGGAAATTAAGATTAACATTTAGGGTAATTTTTTAACACATTTACAGCATGATGAAAACAGGCTAGGCATGAAAATCTTTATGGTAAGCATAGGTTAGGTTAGGATAGGTTAGGTTAGGTTAGGTTAGGACCAGACATGAAATTCACTGCTTCCACCTTTTTCCTAGCTGTTGCACTTAAGAACCATGCATGNGGTAATTTTTTAACACATTTACAGCATGATGAAACCAGGTTAGGCATGAAAATCTTTATGGTAATCATAGGTTAGGCTAGGATAGGTTAGGTTAGGTTAGAACCGAATATGGAATTCACTGGCTTCCACCTTTTTCCTAGCTAGTGCACTTAAGAACCATGCATGAAAAATTAAATTGCAAGCAGGAAATTATGATTAACATTTTTGGTAATTTTTTAACACATTTACAGCATGATGAAAACAGGTTAGGCATGAAGTTAGGGTACTTACGAACAAGAAGCTGCCGTCCTGATGTAATAACCCACTCTATCATCTCAGACTCTGACAGGAAGACCTTGCACCTGACACACCTTTCCACTTGAGAATCACCAGCACTTATCACCAACACTTTCCACAACGTTTTTTTTTAATAACTGGAATCACATCACTTCACTGCACTGTACATAACAGTAAATTCCCGTGTGGTCTAGTGCCGATCATCACACACATGATGAAGAAGGTGAAAAGCAGTATCAAGCACTGTAGGAGGTAGGGTATCACCACAAAGCAATCACTTTGGCCGCCATTGTCGGAGGTGTTCACGAGGCAGTAGCTGAGTGGGTAATGGCGACCAACAGACAGACGCCACGAGCGTAAACACAGCCGATCGGCGCGCGCGGGAAATTCAAACTGACGCGGTCCCAAAAAATTGAATTTTTTTCGTTTTTTTTTCAATTTTTTTGGCATTTTGGGGGTTGGGCAGCCCACAATATCCGAATAGTGAGTATATCCGAGTATTGGACGTCCGAATAATGGAGGGATTACTTGCTAAAGTAACTGATATGTAAATAAATAATGGGAAATCATCCTGACGCCGAAAAGTCCTGATAGCGAATTGTCTTGTTATTGTTGTGACGGCCTCGCCGCCATCGAGCCCGGCGCTGTGCAGCATGCCCATTTTGAATTTTTCGTATTTCCTTTCGCTTCACTTTTCACATAATCGAGACAGATACCTTTCATATTGTGGAATTTGTCCTACATTCCTCGGTTTCGTAACATCGAATATTCATACATCGAGTTTTCATTTATCGAGGACTCACTGCACAAAGAACAGCAACCAAGATGGTCCCCAGCCTGGCAGATCTGTTGTACAGAAAGAGGCTGGAAAAGCTGGATCTGCCTTCCTCAGAAGAAAGGAGAGAGAGAAGGGTGACATGATAGTATTCAGGGCCAAAGTGGGAGTAGATAAAACTGACAGAAAAGATCTGTTTGTATGGGATGAAAGAGTAACAAGAGGACACAGAATGAAACTGAAAAAGCCAAGTTGCTTGAAGGATATAAAGAAATTTAGTTTTCCATATAGATGCACAGACCTGTGGAACAGCCTGGACAAAGAGATCGTCCAGTCTAAAAACTTAAACGAGTTAAAAGCAAAATTTGACTCACTGAGAAACAGAGACTGGACCCCACGAGCGTAGCACATTTCCTGTATATCACAACTAGGTAAATACACACACACACACACACAACAAAACAGTTTCCTGCCATGCAATCATGCCATGGGAGTACACACACACACACACACACACACACACACACACACACACATACAACAAAACAGTTTCCTGCCATGCAATCATGCCATGGGAGTCCCCCTGAACAACTTACCAACCATGACCCTGAACAACTTACCAACCATGAAACAATCATGACACAATGATGGATGCCACTGATGTACAGTTCGCCCAAGACATGGCCTATTATAATCTATGTTGTATGATATGTAGTGGGGTATTACAACAATAATAACTATTATAACAATAATAACAACAAATAGGATGCAGCAAAATTATCCCATCGGGTGGGGTAATTTTGCTGTGAGACACTTAAAAAATAAAATCTGTGATGTGGGCCAATTCTTTTTGACAAAAACAATTACCCCTGGGGGTAGGGGGTTTTTCAAGAATTCTCCCCCAGTATCCCTGCTTGTCGTAAGAGGCGACTAAAAGGGTTGGTGGTGGGTTAGTGCCCCACCCCGTAAAAACAACTAACTAAAAATACGAACAGGAAGCCTCGGACCAGTGACATGGAGGCGATTTGTTTGTGGTCACCCTGTTCGGGATTGAGGCGTCTGGCAATAGATAGATAGATAGACAATTACAAGGTACCTTTAGCAGATGGGCTGGTTGTACAGAGAAGGCAGTAAAAACGTAAATATTCTATATGCAACGGTTTGTATTTAGCAAAAACCACTGTTCACAGCGAAATTACCCCGTTTCACCCTACAGGATTAAGGCACCTGGCAACAGATAGATAGATAGAAATATTGTTATCGAGACAGAAACTTGTGAACATTTTGACTACCAAGCTGAAGACCAGATTTGAAGCAAAAACCAAGGCTTGATTATTGCAACATCCATTGCCAACTTCAAGCAGTGGCCTAACAAAGAAGATGTCCTTAAAGGATTTGGAGATGAACAAATCAATGAACTGGGAGATCACTTCCAAAACCAGTTGCAAAACACTGATGATATTCATGCTGAGTGGCCTTTGCTTTGCATGGCTGTGTTTGCTTTGTTCTCAAAGAACTCTGAAACACTGAACTGGGAACAAATAAACAGGAGATTCAAAAAGGAATATCCAAATATATTGTTTGTTTGATCTGATACAATTCCTGCCACATGCACAGCATGTGAAAGGATATTCTCACACATGAAACTGGTCAAGGCTGACAAGAGAATGCACATGACTGACAAAACTTCCAACTGCCTGATGATCAAACTGGAGAGTCCAAGCATCATGGGCCTCAACCCTAATCGAGCAATTGAAATTTGGTTCAATGTATATCCAAGAAGACCACGAACATCTGGCTCAAATGCAAACACAGCTGATATCCAGTCAGCAGCCAATGATTTGGAATTACTGTCTGAAGATGACTTGGAGCCAAATGATGGAGAAGGCATCCGGGATCAGGAATATGCAACAGAAGTTGTGGCTGCTGAAGACAATGCACCTGATCCACCATCACCTGTACTGAACTAGGCTATGGACAGGTGCAGCAGGCTGGAGACTTTGATTATGACTATGAGTCAGATTACAAGTGACGATGTTTTTGATAAGACTACTGAGATGTATCAATCAGTGTACGAGTGAAAATTTGTGACAGTTCAGATAAAATGTGGCCCGAAACTGAGCTTTGCTATAAGAATAATAAATCAACATCGCAGTACACTGTAGCAATTTTATGGTTAGTTAACAATTATTCGTACATTTGTTCTGGCTGGACTAGTAAAATTTGGCTTGGACTAGTAAAGTTTGGGGGTTACTATACTCAGTTTTTTTTTATCAAGGCAAAGATGCACTTGGCAGGTTGGTGATGACTGGCTGAATGCAACATTGTTTCATGATCTCTTTATTATTAACTGACAACATATATATGAGGGGGAAATCTGAGTTAGTAAATGTTATTTGGACATATTGCATTTAGCCAATTATCACCAACCTGTAAAGTGCATCTTCACCTAAATAAAGAGTATAGTCTGCTTGGACAAGCTGACTCTGATCCTTAAATCCTAGTCTGCGTTCTATGAAACAGTTAACCCGGGGTGAGAGCAGACCAAGGGGAAGGCCAAGGAACTCATAGATGGAGCAGGTTGATCATTCATGTTGAGAGATTCTTTGAAGGGAGGAAGAACTGCTGAGGGCTGCATGATGGGACCCCCCCATGGGTGGAGTCAGAAGGTGAGTTAGGCTATGGCATTTGTCCCCCATGATGATGATGATGACTGTGTGGCTGTATGGAGGATGGAGAGAGTCTGACAAGGAGAGTGCATGTGAGTGGGGTGGAAGAGGGGAGGGGGAGATTGAGGACGAGAGGGTGAAGGTATATGAGTGAGGGGGTGTGAGTTGGAGAGAGGGCAGCATGATGGCCAGGGACAGGATGACAGAGAGGCAATTCATGTAAGGCCACCCCTAACAGGATTACAGTAATTAGCAATAAATAGATATAAACAGGTGGACAGACACGTACAGTAGACTCTCATTTATCCGGTGTAATAGAGCCAAAGGCCTGACATACACTGTCAAAATGGCAGGCTATGCAAAAGTCCCCCCTAGGGTCCCCTGACCCCCCCCCACAACCCTATAACACTTATCCACTGTCTAACCCTTACAAAAAGCTTTAAAATGTCAAAAAGCAGCTACTAGATGTTCCTAAAAATAAAATACTGTAACAAACTGTTAAGTTCACTGTAATTTTATGTACAGAAGCAATTTCATGTTAACAATGGGGATAATATCAAAGTCCCCCAGCCGGGAGACCCATTTTCTTTCACCCAGCAGTACTGTTAGAAAGGCTATACTCCTCAAACTAACCTGAACCTGAACCTGAATACACATTGTAAACACAATAAATCGTCAAAAATCAGCTAAAAAACAATCCTAACATTTAACCCCTAAAAGACGGGTGCCCACATATACCATCACGCCCCTTCGACCCCCCCACCCCCCTACCATCACACCCACACACCATCTACCATCCATCCCCACCCCCACCCCACACCCAATCCCCCACTGCCCCCAACTCCCCTCACCATCCCCCCAATACCCCCCACTGCCCCCTGCTACCCCTAACCTCCACCCTCCCCTCTCCACCCCACCCCATCCCCCAAGTCCCCCACAATTTCCAATCCCCCAACAACTCCCCCACCATCCCCCACTCCCCCAACCAACCCCTATCTCCCACCCCCTACTGCCCACTCCCTACCCCAACCACCCCCAACCCCTGACCCTCCTCTACCCCCACTCTAACACCCCCCATCCTCAAACCTCCCACACCTCCCAAACAACCCCCCCCCTCCCCCACCCTTTTGCCCACTCACACCCCTCCCCACCCCCCACTAACCACCCCCACCCATCACCCCTCCATCCCCACCCCCAACTCCCCCAAGTACCCAGTCTCCATTCACACACCACCCCATAACTCCCACACACCCCAACACCTCCCCCTCCCACAAATCCCCCACCATATCGCAACTGCCAATTATACCTGTCCTGAGTGTGTGTCAAAACATTCGGATGCCCGTCTTTTAGGGGTTAAATACTGTAGGTACTGGTACTGTGAAGCACACTGTAATCTTAAGTACAGGAACACATTTCACGATGATGATGATGATGATGATAGTGGTGGTGAAGACATTATTGGAGAATACTATACAGTAACCCCCCCCCCCAAAAAAAAAAAAAAAAAATGAAGCATGCTTCAGTGAACTACTGTACTTTACTGTGTACACCATACTGTACCTTCTTCAATCAAAATTCTAGCAGATGACTCCACCACACAGAACACAACAAAACCTTTGCAAATACAAACTTCACTTGGGAAGAAACAGTTGTCTAAATTATTTAATATACTATTTTAACGATTCCTTTGTAGCATGATTATTTTGCTTAGTCAAATAAACACATTTTTATCAACTCTTCTTGTTTAGTAACACAATTCAACTGACTTCTCTTTCCAAGCCGAATCCAACAGTTATATACCTGTACAATGCAGTAATGTACACTTCAGAACACTAAGTTGCACTTGAAAGAGAGAAGAGAAGGGGGGGAGTGGCAGCAGTACAATGTGTCAGAAAGCCACAGCAGCACTAGAAGGTCAGCCAGGTTTTGGAGGGAAACCCATCGAAATGTTGCCATTTGATAATAATAATGTTTTAGAAGAGACACAGAGTGCAGTGTAGGTGCGTCTGAACTAGCACCGCAGCAGCTGAGGAATACTATGGAGAGTAAGAGAACATCCACTTTCCTGCTGCCAGCCAATGAAACCTCTGCATTAGAATTCTCTTGCCTTAGCCAATTAAAACTCTTCTACTCCCAACCACTGCATCTCCCGTCCCTACCCACCATCAAACACCAAGTGAACTGCTAGACCCATCAACCATCAATCTTCCCTCCCTCCCTCAATACTCCACCCTTTTCATATTACAGTATATGTACAGTATAACCCCATTCTTTTTGTGTATTTTATTTATTTTCTTAGGAATACAATGGAGAGTAAGGGAACATCCACCTTCCCGCTGCCAGCCAATGAAAACTCCGCATTAGAATTCTCCCTCTCTTGTCTTAGCCAATTAAAACTCTACTCCCAACCACTGCATCTCCCGTCCCTACTCACCACCAAACACCAAGTGAACTGCTTGACCCACCAACCGTCAATCCTCCCTCCCTCCTTCCCTCAACACTCCACCTTTTTCATATTACAGTACATGTACAGTATAACCCTATTCTTTTTGTGTATTTTATTATTTTCTTTTTTTGTGATTGTGGCTTGATGTTTGATGACAACAACTGTCTCATCTATCTATCTATCTATATACCTAGGCTGCTTCCCCCAAGAAAAGGGAGGTAGCCGAGACAGGTCAACACACTACCAATTAACTCATCCACTCATACACATTCATTCGCATCTTAGCCCTAAAGGGGAGAAGGGACAGATCCTCACCGTACCACACCGCACGAGGGTCAACTACGCAGTGCAGTCAGTGACATCCGCAGCAGGGCCCGACAGCAAAGCTGGTTTACCCCTGCCACATCATAATGGATCCAGCCCCTTACCTGCACCTGACCTGATCAGCTGATCAGTCAAAATGCAGGAGAATATCCCCTCAGGGCTGCGTCATCATTTATTCATTCACAATTTCTCTCCATTCATTTCTATCATGCACAGCCACTCTTCTTTGCTCAACAGACAACCCTCTCGCATCCAATGCTCTCTTCACATTGTCCATCCATCCTATACGTGGTCTTCCTTTCAGCCTTACGCCTCTCACATCTGATCTAGTTATCTTTTTCACAAATCGCTCATTATCCATTCTCTCCATATGCCCAAACCATCGCAACACCCTCTGTTCAACTCGATCAGCCATCTCCCGAACAATTCCAGTTCTCCTTTGCACTTCTTCATTTCTCACTCGATCCATACGCGTCACTCCACACATACTCCTCAGACATCTCATCTCCATTACATTCAGACTTTTCCTCTCATGCAGGATAATAATGTACTTTTAGTCAGAAGAAAGAGTGCTTCATGCTGGGTAGTGTTAAAAATTTTATGCTTTCTGCCAGATACCACTTTAATTCAGCCATTAGCTACGCCGAATAATGTCGTATGCTGGGTAGTACCGAGATGGATAATTGGGAGTTTACTGTAGCTACATACAGATCGTCAACACGGTAACAATGTGATGCACTTGGGAAATCCCATCATTAAGCTGGGGTATTGTTAAACAGGGACATTATAACATAGAAAGTCTGGGGATGCATTTGGGAGCCTTAGGATTCCCCCCCCCAACCAAGTCCAAAACCCACCCAAATGAGCAAAAACAAGTTTCTAGTTCACATATACACCCAAACAGCTTTAATACAAGCTAAACTAAGCCTAACAGCAGTTTATAACTCACCTAAACCCAAAAATTAAATCCGAAAATCATCAAAAATAAGTCTTGAAAAATATCAAACTGAGTAAACTATACCCAAAAATGACAGTGTTCATTACACCTTTGACTAAAACACAATAATCTAAGTCTAAAAACAGTTTACAAATCAACCTAAACACAAAATTTAAGTCTAAAATATCATCAAAATCAGTTCAAAAAAACAAAAGCCATCACATAACAGGGGACTGGCTATCATTTGGCAGGGCATGGTGTTAATTTTTTCTACAATGCTAAGGCGGGGTATCACGTAAAGGGGGTTCATATAACGGGGTATACCTGCATATAAGTAGATGGACACAGACAGATAGATAGATGGACATACACATATACAGAGAGACACAGAGATAGGTAGCAACTGTCCAGGTAAGTGAGAAAACCAAGTTGGTACATACCTTCTTAAGCTTACTCTCGCCTGCCTCCGATCCCAGCACAAGGTATGAAGTCTTGCGGCTGACTGCCTTTGTCGCCTTCCCGCCATACTTTCTGATTAGGTCCTCTGCCTCCTCTCGGTCAAGACTCTCGAACACGCCACTCAGCACAAACACCAAACCCTGAAGGCATCCTGGCTCTCCCTGGTGCAAAGACAGTGGTGTTCATAGTACTGTATTGTAGATTTGTAGTAGTATTTAAGTAGCTGTAGTAACTGTACAGTAGAAGTAGTAGCACTTGTAATACATTAGTAGTAGTAGTAGTATTGTAGTAGTTGTATACCCTTTTTACTCTAACCTGGCCTAAAATTACAATAGCTCCGTTCTGAATGTTGATTTGTAAGAAGATGTGCTATGGAATGAATGTAGAGATGTAGCACTGTCTTTTTCTTCCACTGAACTGCACACCCAATCAAGAAATCAAGATTAAACATTGCTACATACAGTACACACTATGAATTACAATGTGCAAAGCAAATAATCCTGGTCAGCCTGAACCCCCCTCCATTTAGTGATTAAGGAAGGAGAGTAAGTTAGCATATTGCATAAGGCTGAGAAAATTTTTACCATTATAGCACAGGGTAGAGGTAATGGTAATTCTGGATGCAACACTCTGCAGAGTAGCTTAAAAAATTGTAATCAAACCTGGGAGAGGTGGGAGAAGTGAGGGAAGGGAGAAACTTAGAATATAAAGGGACAGAATGAAGAATGCATGTGAACATGAGTCAAGTGATCTGGTGGCAGGGCAGCCTGATGGTTAAGGACAAGATGAAATGGAAGTCATCTGTCTGCTGCCACCCCTTCCAGGATTATGGCATATGACTACAGACATACACAGATGGACAGATATAGGATGTTTGCAAAAATTTTAATCGAAGTCTTGAGACAACTGGATGCTCTCACCTCTGGTATGGATTTACTTCCTGGATTAGCTGGACCAGTCCTTTTCAAAAATTTAAAGTATGATTCCCTGGCATTCTTCTTTTTCTCTTCTTGCAGTGTTGACTCCGAATCATCACCCTTTTTCCTCTGCTCACCATTGCCGGGGGTTCCGTGCTGTGTCTCCTTCTTTATATTACCCTTTTCCTTCCCTGGTATTTCTTTATTTTCCTTCTTTGGGGCGACTTCCTTCCCATCCTCTCCTTCCTTGATTTTACTTTCATTTTTGGGGGTCACTTTTTCTCCATCTCCCTGTTCCTTGATTTTACTTGAAGTATGTGAGTGTGGCTTCTTGTCTAGGCTTCCCTTACTATTATTATTTGGCACGGTGTGGTTTTCACCATTCTGTGTTTGATGTGGCTTTCTGTCCCTTTCCAGTTGGTCTTCATCTCTGTGCTTGCCTTTCTCCCTGTCTCCATTTTTGTCTTTCTTTAGCGTGTGTTCCTTTCTTGCTTCTCCCCTCTCCATATCCTCATGCTTGATTCTCTTATCTTTATGCATCAACTCTCCTTCTTCCTCTCTGTTATCATTGCTGCTCTTTAAGTCACCACTCTTCCTCTTCTCAAACTCAAAGGCCTTCAACTTTGATGATAGCATCATCTTGCTGGTGCAACTTAGGGGCTGGGATGCTTTAGCTTGCATTTCCACCAATCTGACCTCCTTTTCTGATAACTTCATCTCCTTCTCCTCTGGTTTAATCTTATTTGGGGGACTGTTCACACTGGACTTAGGTTTCACCTCATTAGCTGGGGATGAATGTGGTAATTTAGCTCTAGATTCAGTGAGCTTTGTCTTCTTGTCTTCTTCGTCCAGCTGTGCCAGAGTTTCCTCAAAACCGTCATCGCTGTCAATAACAACCTGAAAATATAAAAAGGGTACATGCAGTACTGGTATATCATCATTATCATACCCATCATGAACTTTTGTCCTACCTAAGGATCTGGTGAGGTGGGTTCCAAAAAACACGGTAAGAGCTATCATTAAAATAGGAAACAATCAACAGCATGCCCAGTGAAATGGACCACATGCTCATTCACATCCCAACCTGGAACTTATGAAAGACTTTATTCAACATACACTAATCCAACGTTCAAGCTTTCAAATAATAACACATATTTTAGGCAACATAGTTATATGAATTATCAGAAACAAATCATGGCACAAAACTGCCTCTACTTTCTCTCTCTTACCTCCTCCTCCTCCTCCTTCTCTCCCAGTGGGTGTTTCTTTTTGCATGCCACAGGAGCACTGCCAAAGAAGTCTGCCACTGCTACTGGTTTCAGCTTGGGGGACTTGGGCTTGGAGAGCGACTTACGTTTGTGTGATTTTGACTTTTCCTCCTTCTTAGCTTCCAATTTTCTCTTGGATGTGACTTCAAACATTTCATCATCTGTGGAGCAATTACAATAAATAATCATTAGGTGTATGCTCCAAACTACAGTACAAACACTCAAACCCAAAATACTTGAGTCCAAAGGTATTAGGAAAAACAGAATAGTTTGGACAGTAGAATCACAATGATAACTCTGGGAAAATCCTGTAAAATAGTCTACAATACAATGAACTGTTAATGCAAAGACGTACCCTGTAATAGCAATCTATAATCTCGTGTAATATTTGTCCACAAATAAACTTTGACTTAAAAAATGCACTGGTTGTATTAAGATAGATATCAACAAGCTACTGAATGAAAAAATATTTTGGAAAGTGGAGCTTTTGGAAAAAAACCAATGCTCAAATTTAGGAGGTTGTAATGAACCATGTGTTTTTCATACAATCTGCACTGATAATTGTGAGATTCAGACTTTTCCTCCTCACTCTTAGCTTTAAATTTTTCCCTGCGTATAACTTCATCTGCAAAACGTTCCGTTTATTTTGTAGTTAGTTCGTCTGTGATGTTCTTTCACTGTTATTTTCCTGATGAAATGACACTTTTCTTCACTTTAACTTGCATGAGGTTCATTAAGAAGTTGCCTCTAATGTGAGAAATGAATGTGTTTCTTTCAGTTTTAGCCTGTCAACCATGAACCAGATGCATGTCTCACTTAAACTGTATACAGTATATCACTTAAAATAGCATTGGAACAGCACATATCCTGGATTTTAAGTGCAGGTCATCTCTAGTGAATGCTTACAGCATCTGAGAGGAGCATGTGGAAATATTAGGCAAGAGAGACAGACAAATAAGGGTGTAGAGAGCAACGTGGTGTTGATGTACTGTAGATGTGGCTGAAAGTGGTAAGAGAAATGGTTTGGCCATATGGAAAGGATGGACAATGAGACACTGACTAGAAGGATATATGTGGGAGAGGTGGAGGGGAGACCAAGGATGAGACAGAGGGATAAAGTGGAGAGCTATATGAGAGATGGGAGTGTGAAATGGAGGGAGGGAAGACAAATGACAGGGGACAGGGGGATGTGGAGGTGATGTGTTTGTGGCTATGAAGATAAATAATATTCAAGGGAATGTTAAGGTATGATATGCAGAACAAATCAGTAGGGAAGGAGTGCTATGGAGCCCCCTGAAGTTTAACTGCACTTTACCTGAGTCTTCAATCTTCTGCCTTTTGGACACTTTAGGTGGCTCCTCTTCATCATCAGAGTCGATTACAAACACCTTCTTCTTGGCTTCCTTGTTTGGCTGAGACGATCCTACAGGCTTCTTTTTGGTAGCAATGGGAGAAAAATATTTGCGGATATCCTGAAACACACAGGAAGAAGGTTCAGATCATTGCCTATAAACTTTATGAGGGCAATCAACCCCTTCAATCTAGTCAAGCATTATATCCTTGCTAAAGTGCTGGAGTGGGATGCCTTCAAGCCTTCACTGATCTGAGGTGATAAATACACTATGGGGGGGGGGAGTTCACTAGATGTATTTGCAATAGAAACGAATATTAAAGTTATAGGTAGTGAGAAGTGTGTGCAGCAACACAAGTTATTAATATGTGACATGGTGCTTAAGGAGTGAATGATGAAAAAGAGGACCTATGCACATAGGAGGAAAATATGGACACTGAAAAACCAGGCAATAAGGGATGCCTTCTCTAGCGAGATGAGGAGAGTGGTGGCTGAATAGGAAGGCGCTGGCAGAAGTGTTAATGAACAGTATTGAGCCCTCAAGAACAACCTTCTGAGAGTTACTGATTCAGTGTGTGGATGGACAAGGGGCCCCCCCAAGACATAAAGTAACATGGTGGTGGGATGAGGGGGTAGAAGCTGCAGTTAAGGAGGAAAGAACTCTTTTCTGGAAATGGAAGAAGGGTGGTAAGGAAAAGGAATACTTGGCTGCCAACCGTACAGCTAGAAATGAGGTTTATAGGGCAAAGTCTAAGTCACAGAGACTTTTACTTGATAACCTAAACTGCGTGGAATAGAAGAATATGATATTTAAGGTGGCAAATCACATCAAGAGGGAGAATAGGGACATCATAGGTGAGCAGTGCGTGAAGAACGATGAAAGAAGGGTAGTGGTGAACAATGGGAATATTAAAGATACGTGGAGAAAGCATTACAGCCAGTTGTTGAACAAAGAGTTTGACTGGGACAATGAAAGTTTGGAGCCAGCATATCCAGTGTTTAGCCCTTGATTGATGCTGCTACTGTGAGCAGAGCAATAGGCAGGATGCAGGTGGGGAAGGCAGCAGGTGAGTCTGGGCTGACTGCTGAAATGTTACAGAGATACTGGAGTGGGGTTAATCACCGACTTGATAAATACAATTATATATGACTGTGTTGTCCCAGATGACTGGCTGAAGAGTGTAACTGTAAATGTGTGCAAGGTGAAAGGTGATGCCCTGAAAAGAGGAAATTACAGAGGCATAAATCTTTTAGATCAGATAATGAAGGTAATGGAGAGAGTTCTAGAAGGTATGATTAGAGAGAGTGAATACTGATGCCATGCAGTTTGAGTTTATGTCAGGCAAAGGAATCACTGATGCTATATTCAGCATTTGACAGCTTCAGAAAAAATATACTGGAAAGAAAACAGAACTGTACTTTGTTTTTGATGATTTGGAGAAGGCCTTTGAAAGAGTCCTCAGAGAGGTGGTGAAGTGGTCAATGAGAAAGCTTGGGATCGAGGAGTAGCTGGTTAGGGTTGTTATGGCCACGTATGTGGGTGCTCGCACCCAGGTAAGGGTGAATAGAGATCTGAGTTATGAATTTTCTGTGAATGTGAGCCCCGTGTAGTGGTAGTAGTTGTTCCCTAGGCAGTCTTGCCGAACAGCCCCGAGTCTCTAAGGATGGCCACGACCAAGACCGGGCTTTCCCACACAGCTCTCGAGGAGTGTATGTTGTGTTATTTGCACAGGCAACTGTGTGCAATGCAGTCTTCCATAATGTGCTTAATAGTATGGGGTGCTGTGTTGCATCCTGGACAGGCATCAGTGATGGAGTCATCCAGCCTCTTCTGATAACTCAAGAAGGCTGGATGATGACCACATCTCAGCCTGGCCAGGTGGACCCTGTCCTCACGAGGGAGGTAGGATTCAGAAGGGTGGATATCAGGAAGCTGTGTGTTGTCTTTGAGTGACTGAATGGAATGGTGAGTGATTTGAGCATGCATATGCTTCTAGAAGCTGGTTTGAGGTGGGCAAAGGGGTAGAGATGACAGTACTGTATTTGTGTATGATATTGTGTGCTGAGTGTTGTTTTGATGTTCCTTGGTGTGTGGATGTGATGTCATGTAGTGTAGTGGATGGTGAAGGTTTGTGGAGGTTGCGGCAAGAATTTGT
This sequence comes from Birgus latro, assembly GCA_018397915.1. Taxonomy (NCBI): domain Eukaryota; kingdom Metazoa; phylum Arthropoda; class Malacostraca; order Decapoda; family Coenobitidae; genus Birgus; species Birgus latro. The sequence goes on along the minus strand of JAGKTI010009538.1, from coordinate 3,397 downwards.
GTGCCTATCATGTCTAGATGATACTTGACTTTAAGGACTTGGGTTTCATGGCGTAGGTGGTCTGTAGGTGTAGTAGCTGTGAAGCTGTGATTATTTTTAGGGCCTTGTTTTGTATGGTCTGTAGAGTGTTGTAGTAAGGTTAAAAGCCCAAGCAGGGCTTGCATAATTCATCACTGAATGTATACTCTGTATTGTTTGTATACTGTGGTGGTGTTTTTTTTGCTGAGTCCAAATGATGTATGGGCAAGTGACCTTAGGGCACCGAGTCTTCGTGTTAATTTGTTTTTAATGTTTGTGATGTGTTGTTTAAAAGACACTGATGTGTTGTATGTTGCACCAAGGATTTTGAGTGTGTGTGTGTGTGTGGTAGGGGAGTGTTGTTTAGGGGGAGTTTGGAATGTGACTATGTTCTGCTATCCAGTTTGTGAGAAGGGTCACTGTAGATTTGGCTGGGGCTATTGTGAATCTGTTTGTGGTGAACCATTCATGTAGCGTGTTGAGGTAAGGCTGAAGGATGTGTGCGGCTGTGTTTGCATTTTGGTGTGTATATGTAAGTGTTATGTCGTCTGTACAGGAAGCTACAGTGAACCCTCTTTAACTCGTGGTAATTGGGTTCCAACCCTCCATAAGTTAGCATTTTTATGAGTTAATGGGGTTTTTCCCCACCACTCCCTCCAAAACACATTATACAATACAGTACTGTACATTGACAAAAAATTAAAATAAAACTAATAGAATCTTACCTTATTTTGGTACTGCAGGGAAGTATTCAAGCTTGGAGGAGGCCTTTGGCAAGGTGAAGAAGTGGATTGGGGGGCTCTAGGTCACTTTTCTGAACACTTTTCTAATAAAAACACTGAACACTTTGAGCTCTTAGACTACACACACTTAGACTGCTATACAGTAGTGTACTATACACTGCAAATGAGTTTATTTTTTTTTTTCAAATTTTCCATGATAGCCTCTATGAGTTATCCCGAATTACGAAATATTAAAGTACGAATTAATGAGGGTTTACTGTATGTGTATTAGTGGTGTGTAGGTTGTGGGTATGTTGTACATGTATAGGTTAATGACTGTAGGGGACAAAACAGATCCTTGGGAACGCCGTTTGTGAAGTGCCTGATGTTCGATGACTGACAGGCAAATGTTACATGTGCACATCTGCCTGCTAAATAGTTTGCCAGACATCTTTTAGTGTTATTGTGCATGTTTGGAGGAGGCTATCACACAGGCTGAATGGGGTGGTACTCCCAAAGGGAGTGGGAATGCTGTTGATGGTGAGAGCTGGAGTTCCTGTTTCACTAGCTACCTAACCATCCCCCCCCTCTGCTGACCTTTTCAGTGCAACAGTAACATGGAGAGTAGACCAGCATACTCTCCCTAACATTTCCTGTAACTTACGCACTACACCACATGCACTTTACATATCACAAAACGTATCCCACTATATTACAGGGGTTGACGCCAGTAAGGGCATGCGGCCAGAAAGCTTTGTCCCTGCTACTTAGTGGCGGACTTTTGGGGTGAGGCATGATGGGGGGTTCCGCCAGCATAAATAACGGGTCCGGGGCGAGATGGGACTCAAACCTGTGCTAGAGGGTACAAGGCATCATGGTTCCCAGGCTGCCGCTTCCGCCCAATAGAGAGGGGAAAAACCTGGGAGTAGTGCCCAAGGAGGCTGCCCTATCAGTGGGTGCATAATGGCAGGGCAGTTACAGTGAAAAGGCACGCTTGGAGGTTGTCCCTGCAGCTGTCCTGGTGGGGTGCCCCAAGGCCACTACCACAGCCACTGGTAAGCTGGTGGGCTAGGGGGTCCCAGATCCATTGCCTGGACCTGTGACTGTGCAGTGGGTGGGGCCTATGGTATGTCTACCTCCCCAACTATGACTAAATACAAGAATAAGCTTCAAAGTATGCCTGAGGACATTAAATCACCCAAGGGGATGAGAGTGGGTTCATGGAATGTAGGAAGTTTGAGGGGAAGAGCAGGGGAAGTCGTTGAAGCATTCAGCAGGAGGTGGGCGGACATGGCATTTTTGCAGGAAGTCCGGTACAAGAGTGGATCAGACAGAAAGACTTGGGAAGCATTGTTACTATGTTGTTTTGGCAGAGGGAGACAGACGGATATGGGGGCATGGGTGTGTTGGTTGTGGAGATATGGGTGGAATATGTTATGAATGTTGTGAGAGTAAGCAATAGGATATTGGTAGGGAAAATTTTGTTCTGTGGAATGATGACTGCAATTATATCAGCATGTGCTCCACAGGCTTGGATGAGGTAGAGAAGGATAGATTTGGGGATTACTTTAATGCGTGTAGTATGGGGGATGATGAGATAGTGGTTTTTGGAGAGGACTTAAATGGTCATGTAGGTGAAGCAGGTCAAGGTTACGAAGAAGTACATGGGGGATGTGCATGTGGTATAAGAAATGCAGAAGGGGAAGGGATACTCAAGTTGGGGGGGCAATGAACATGACTATGTGCAACACACATTTTAGGAAAAGAAAGAGTAGGTTGATTACGTATGAGTCTGGAGGAAATAGCAATCAGATAGATTATTTTCTGGTCTGGAGGGCTGAGAGGAGGTTAATGAGAGATGTTAAATTTATAGGAAGTGAGGAGCGTGTGCAGCAGCAGCACAAACTATTGATTTGTGACATGGTGCTAAAGGAACGAGTGATGAAAAAGAGGACTTATATACCTAGGAGCAAAATATGGAAGTTTGAAAACTAAGCAGTAAGGGATACCTTCTATAGCGAGATGAGGAGAGTAGTGGCTGAACAGGGAGGAGTAGACAAAGGCGTTAAAGAATAGTACAGACACCTCAAGAACAACCTCTTGAGAGTTACTGATGCAATATGTGGTTGGACAAGAGGCCCTCCAAGACATAAAGTAACTTGGTGGTGGGATGGGGGTGTAGATGCTTGAGTTAAGGAGAAAAGGAGGCTTTTCTGGGAATGGAAGAAGGGTGGTAATAAGGAGGAATACTTGGCTGCCAAGCGTAGGGCTAGAGGAAAGGTATACAGGGCAAAGTCTGAGTCACAGAGACTTTTACTTGAAAACCTAAATCATGTGGCAAGGAAAACTATGATATTTAAGGTGGTAAATCAGGTGAAGAGGGATAATTGGGATATTAGGTAAGAATGATGAAGGAAGGGTAGTGGTGAACAGAGGGGATATTAAAGATGCATGGAGACAGCATTACAGCCAGTTGTTTAATGAGGAGTTTGACTAGGACAGGGAAGGTTTGGAGACAGCAGATCCAGTGTTTGGCCCTTGGCCTTTGATTGACACTGCTACTGTGAGTGAGGCAATAGGCAGGATGCAGATGAGGAAGGCAGCAGGTGTGTCTTGGTTGACTGCCAAAATGTTGATCTATCTATCTATTGCCAGAC
>JAGKTI010009537.1:17881-30730 GCA_018397915.1 Birgus latro | reverse complement strand
TTTGCTGTTATGGAATTCTTGTCAGCCCAGTTTTCTTTTTTAATGGACCAGATTCCAATGGCTACGCTTTAGTAATATTGTTGTAGTTTCAGTTTTATGTGTCCTTTTTGTGTTGGTAAGTTGCATGTTACTACTGCTTTCTTTTCCATGATGGCAGGAGTGGGAGGCTGTGGTGCTAATTCCATTCATTGATGAGAAGCTGCTGTTGGAAGCGATGAAACCATGCAACGAACACCTGACCACAAAGGAACGTGAACGCAACACACACGGTCCCATGTATATCTACACCTATACACCTGACAGTCTAGGGGAGTACAAGGTGATGAGGCATTACATTACTCCATAGTATGTTTTTTTCTAACCTCACAGAGTTACCAAACCCTTGTCAAGCTCAGTTGATGGTCAAGCAAAGTCAGATTGAAAGGTTGAATTGACTGGACATATTTACTGTTGAATTCTCTCCCAGTAGCATGCATGCTCTTTGCCTATTTTTTTTTTGATCCTACCTCACCCCATCCTTAGGTAGGAATAGAGATCAGAATAGTGATAATGGTTGTAAAGTTCCACTTCTTGGTTGTGACAGATATGCTCCATGCTAGTTTCCTTATCTGATTTTTCTTTTAAGCACTTTTTATTGAAGCAGGAGCATGTCTCAGACAAAGTTGTTTCACTTTAAAGTCCCATTTTGATTGAAAACATCTTTGAGTTGAAGTGAGAACTGGTAGTAAGTTGGTTTTTCCAAAGAATGATGACTAATAATGATTGGTGATACTGAACTGGCAGTAAGTTGGTTTTCCCAAAGAATGGTGACTAATAATGATTTTTTTTTTTTTAGTGGTAGGTGGAGACGCTCACCATCCACTTACATGATTTAGTGCTGCTCTTGATGACTGCCCTTTCCTCTCTTCCTTCCTTCTTTCTCTCCTTCCTCTTCTGCCTATCTTTCCATCTTTCATTCCTCTTCTTTCTATGGGGGACTCTACACTGAGGGACAAGCCAAATGGTTTCCTGTACACTAGGAAACCATTTACTATGCTGGGTGGTAACCATATAACCAAACAGTGACGCCTGGTGGTTTAATGGGTAATTCAGGCACTCTAACTGGATTGAGCCTGTGTAGGTGTATATCCAAGGGGTGGTTGGGGTTTATTGCCCATGTAATGCCACTGAGGGATGTGTGAGGTTGGTCACTCTCATCTTAAATGTCAGGACCAACTTGCCTAGCCCCAGTCTCCTACACTTGTCACAGGGCAACTCAAGATTAGTTTTTTTTTTTTTTTTTTAATATAAGTCCATAGGTAATCACAAATTAGAGTGCCCAATGAAGTTCTGTTGCTACCTATTAAAAGTGGCTTATGAGTTTCCCACATATTCTGGCACCAGTTGCATGAAAGAAGTTGTGATATTTTGGAACATACCTGACTTGTAACAAGGACATGCTGTAATTTTATCTACTTGTTCCCTTGTCAGGCACCAAAGTACTTCCCATCCGTTGGTATGAATCATGCAAAGGTGCAGCATGTGTGGCGAGAAGAGTGGGACATGAAACCTGAAGCCATTTACAAAGGCCTATGTAAAGGTGTGCGGCAGGACCTCTACTTTGCTGGCTTCCCAACACTGAAACACATACCACATGAGGTAAGGGTTAGAAAAGGATATAGTAGAATGTAGTTAATGAATGTGTGAGAAAAACTTGTGGTTAATGAATGTGTGAGAAAGCAAGTTATAGGAAAGTTGAAAGAGTATGGCTTATATAAAGATGGTTGTCCCGACCATCTTGGCTTACAGAACGTAAACAGAGGGTCGAAATAAATGGTAAAGAATCGGACTGGAAAGATGTTACTAGTGATGTGCCACAGGGATCAGTACTGGGTCCTGTTCTGTTTTCATTATACATAAATGATATAGATGAGGTTTTAATTTGTAAAATAACCTGTAAAATAACCAAATTTGCTGATGATACCAAAATTGGTAACAGAGCGGACACATCTTTACAGAGGTAGGCAATACAGAGTGACCTCGATCGACTGTTTAATTGGGCCCAAACCTGGCAGATGGACTTTTATTTAGTAAATGCAAGGTGCTAAACATTGGAAATAGAAATGAAAAAGCCAGTTACGCCATGAATAACATTCATCTAGATAATGTCAATTATGAAATAGACTTAGAAATTATTATAACAAATGATCTTAAACCAAGCAAAGAGTGTACGGAGGCTGTTAAGCCAACAAATTAAGCGAATTCATTGGTAGGGCGTTCAAATGTAAATCCAATAATATCATTCTCACCTTATATATTTCTCTAGTTCACCCACATTTAGAGTATTGTGTCCAGTTCTGGTCACCATATTACAAAAAAGATATAAGAGAAACTTGAAAGAGCACAACGTCGGGTAACCAAAATGATACCTAGCTTGAGAAACAAATCATATGAGGAGCGTTTAGAAGCCCTTAATCTATTTACCTTAACTAAGCACATATTACAAGGAGATTTAATTCTAAAATATTCAAAGGGCACAATAACATGGAAGCTGATAAATGCTTCACAGTTGATCACTTGAATTATACTAGAGACAGTGGGCACAAATAATTGGCAAACGATTCCAGTCGCATGAAGCTAAGCATTTCTTCTTTAACAGAGTTCTAAATATATGCAACAAATTGCCCTCCAATGTAGTAAATTGTGATACAGAACTGTCCTTTAAAGGTCGCTTGGATAAGTATCTGTCGTCTAACTCACAGCGTAATATGTGTACTCAAGTATAAAACACTCGTGTATATATAAACTTTTTTTTTTTCTCGAGCCCAGATCAAGTCATTAAATGCAAATGCCTGTATAGCATAAGCATAGACTAGGATATGCACAGATAGCCGTGAGTTAATGGTGACAACTCCTACTTTCGACCTGTGATGGGCTGTGGATCACTGAGGGTCCCTGTTAGTGAAGTGACCACCAGGGGTCACTGGTTCAGGAGGAACCTTGTGTACTTGTACCACATGGGAAAGTTCCTTGTCTCAGTGGAGTGAATGGAGCTGGGGCCTGATTCACTGCTGCCTACCTTAAAAACGCCAGGCAAGGGTGCTGCACCAACCCTGAACATCCACACTGTGCAATTTCTGCACTGTGTCTACAGACGCCTCATTAACTTAACGTACTCATTCATGTTGTTCCTTTGTTATTTATTATTTGATTATTCATTTTACTTTACTACTTTCTCTTTCAGGTTATTCAAACTGGGTAACTTACAGATAAAGTATTATAGAATGTAACTTTTCGTTTCAGTCTTTCCTATAAAATTTCCATCTCGGTTTTACCATTCTGCATGGTGGTGTTTCTCACTTTTTCATGCCAGATTTAACTGGAGGGTTTGGAGGTGAGGGGAGCCTTCTTGCTTTACTATCTTTATTCTTCAGTATGTAGAATTAGATCTTGTAGTCATAGTCTACTCTGTAACAAGCAGCCTTGAAAGGACCATAAGGTCTGTTGCTGTTTGCCTTCCTTTGTACTCCTTTGTACCTTTACTTTGCTGGCATCCCAGCACTGAAGCATGTACACTTGTATAGTACTACGTAAGGTATAGGTCAAGTGAGGACGTGGATGGATGTGGTTCATGAATCTGTGAGAAAGCAAAGTATGGAAGAGTTGAAAAGTATGGTTTGTATAAAAATGCATGGCAGAACCTTCCTTGCAGGCTTCCCATTTCTAAAATGCACAAAATATTAAGGTACATTGTGCAGGAGGGTCAGATGAAAGATGATTTAATATGGTTAATGAATGTGTGAGATATAAGCTATGGAAGAGTTGGAAAAGCATGACCAGTGTAAAAGTATGGGGCAGGATGTATACTGCGGGTTTCTGAATTTTAAACCATGTAAATGAGGTTCTGCAGGATTTAAGGGTCGGCGGATGGTTTGATACAGAAAAGTGGGTGTTTGCAAAAGCAGAATATGGAAGAATTTAAAAAACATAGCATATGTTAAGGTGTGCTGTAGGACCTCTGATTTACGGGTTTCCTGGTCATGAAACACATAGAACTTAAGGTGAGCTGCACATTATATTTCGTGCAACCACAGCTTTGTAGGGTATTCAAGTTTTGAGAGTAGCCTTGTTGCATTTGGTAAAAATAGATTGACTATAGTATCTAAGGAGACTTATTCCTGCCTCATAACTAAGGCTCATTAAATTTCATGCAGTTTTGACTTGCTGCTCTATGTGTTGGAATGGCAGTTCCGTTGGGTAAAATGAAGTACACTATCTCTCTCTCTCTCTCTCTCTCTTTTTTTTTTTTTTTTTTTAGTTTCATGTCGCCAAGGAGAGTGTGAAGGTTTTCCAGCAGCTCAGCCGTGGAGAGAACTTCATCCTTGATATTAAAGAGAGCAGTGAGAACCTGGATTTGCTCGACTTGGCTAACCAACTGCTCAGCAAGGAGATTTTTGTTTCGTGGCCCCACTTAGTTGAGGCTAAGGTGAGTAAATGCAACATGACCTATTGTATTAGTAGTGTGAGTGAGGGGTAGATTAAAGTATTCTAACTGAATATGGCCCATAAGAGTTTAAATCAGAAGGGTTTATTGTTCACAGAATGCCACTTCAGGCACACCGGTAGTCACCCTTTCTATGAATACAGGATTAGGTTTGCCCAGTTCTGGGCCCCATTGCTCCTGATAAGGCGAAAAAGGATTAGATGATGGATATGGAATAGAATTGTGGTCCACATATTTCTCGCAGTTAACCAGGTGGAGGAAGTGAGTGGTGGAAAGGTGGAGAGGTTAACATTTATCATGTGAATCTTGGCCCAAATAGTTTTCCTGGCTTAACCATTTGGAGGCAGTGAGTGATGGGTGCAGTACATATACAGTAAAACCTCGATATAACGGACTTCAGTAGACCGGAATTCGCTTTTATCGGACTCGAGGAGCTACCGGACTAAACTCCTATGTATCGGAAAAAGTCCGATAAAGCCAGAAAGCAGTCCGGACTGCATGACCACTTCAGCTGTGTTCACCACAATAAGACAAGTAAAAGACATGTTTTTCTGTGTGCAGTACAGTATTATTATGCCATTTGATTAATGTAGTGAAGATATAACACAGTACAATACTGCAGTGGTGGTGAAAACCACTGATGCAATCCGGACTAATGTCTGATATATTGGAAAAAGTCCGGATTAGCAGGGGTAAGTCCTGATGTCGCTTTTATCGGAATTTCGCATTTTTCGGACTGGCTTGGGCCCCAATTAGTCCGTTATAGTGGGGTCTTACTGTATATAGTATTAGTGGAGATCAGGTGTAGTCCTAATACATCATTTAACTTAACCAGGTGGAGGCATTGAGTGATGGCAAGGTGCGGTACAGTATTTGTGGAGGTCAGGTGGTGAGGAACCCACTTGACGGCAGCGGGAAGGAGGAGTTTGCTATCACCCGCAACCACATCACTACTCATTATCATGATCGCTGGGGCGTCAATGTCGGAAACACATATGCCCTTGTGTATGCTGCTCCAATGACTGGACGCAGGTAAGATGTTAGTAGCTTTATGCAAGCTTAATTACTCAGAAGGCCTATCATTCACATTTAATAGATTCTGTATTTCTCTACCATTTAAAGTTGTCAGCACTGGCCACATGTGTGTCCTTGTAAATGTCATTCCTGTCAAAGGACACAGATTAGATTGCATTAATGCAAGTTGAATTCTCTGGTAGTTGAGGGTGCTGCTCATATACAGTAGGCGCGGAAAGTATTGATTTTTTTTGCCGACGTCATTCTTCTTCGCGTTAAGTGAAGTAGGGTCAATACTACCTTCCCCTGTGATGTGAAATGAGCTGACGCTTTTTTAATGGGAGCTGGCAACCCTGCTTGATAGGTTTGGCACCACAGGAGCAGGCTCAGTAATGTTTGGGCAGCCACAGGAGGAGGATTGTCTCTGTGTGTGATGCACCACGAGGGCATGTTTTGACTCAAATAACACAGTCATTCTCATCATGCCTAAAGTAACCACAAGCAAGGACAAACGTGTGGAAGTGATTACTTTATACAAAGCTGGCCACAAACTCCCATTTATTGCAAATCAGATGGTGTTAGACTGAGGACAGTGCAGAGACTGGTGAAGCAGTTCAAGGACAGTGGGGAGGCCATTCCTCCCACTCCACTTCCCAAGCCTGGGAGACCTCGTAAGACAACCTTCAGGACCCGTCAGCTGATCTCAAGGCAAGTTAGCAAGGATCCAAGGCTAACAGCACGGGATTTAAAAGAAAAGAACCCACAGTTGCTGGCAGATGTGTCTGTCAGAAGTGTGCAGCAGCTGTTGCATGACGATCTGGGCTACAGGAGTTTTTGTGCTCGTAAAAAACCACTGCTAACTGCACTTCAGAAGAAAAAGAGAGTAAATTTTTGTAAGAAATATCTTGCCTGGAGTGAGGAGCAATGGAAAACTGTGCTTTGGAGTGATGAGTCAACATTTACTGTCACTGGTACCCCTTCATCACGAGTGTACCGCAAACCAGGCAGTGACCCCCTGGATCCTAAGTACACTTCCAAGTTTGTTAAATACCCAGCCTCACTCATGGCTTGGGGCTGCTTTACATATTATGGTGTTGGTAGGTTGGTAATTCTACCTGCAAATGAAAAAGTGAACCAGAACAATTATTTGGAGCTCTTATGTGATGTTTTAAGTGACTCTTTTGATAAAACCAAGGCAAGAGTATTTATGCAAGATTCTGCCCCTGCACATGTTGCAAAGTCAGTGAAACAGTGGCTAACAGACTGTGAGGTTCCCTTTATTCGAGATTGGCCCGGAAACAGCCCAGATATCAATCCCATTGAGAATTTATGGGCGCACATGAAGCGGCAGCTGCGTAGTATGGACACATCATCTTTGCCTAAACTTGAGGCTGCAGCTATGGAGCAATTTTAGTCCGTCTTTTCTGCAAAACTACGCCATCAGTCTCCCCAGACGCCTTAAGAAGATAATAAAGGTGAAGGGGAATGCCAGTAAATACTAAATTCAATGGTGAGTGTTAATTTATTTGTTTCTCCTTGCTAACCACAAGAATGTTTTCTTTTTTAAGATGGCGTCAACACTTTCCGCGCCTACTGTACTCACTTTATATACAATACCACTGTCTTCAGGTGACTGCAATTAGTGACAAGCCAAATGGTTTCTTGTAACCCATTAAACCATTTGCTATATTGTGTGGTAACCAAATAGCCAGCTGTAATATGTAATGAAGATTGCTTCAATGGATTGAAGAGATTTAATAGGTTCTGGGCGTAGTTATTTCTGTACCATAAGATGGGGCTATTCGTCTGACCTGGGGCAATTAGACTTAGTAAGGGGTAATGAGACTCAGGTGGTCCAGACAATGTAAGTAGGGGTATATTTGACTTTTTTCTTATGGTACTATATTCTAAAATCACTAATTTATATTGTAAATGAAAGTTCGGGATAGCTCACTAAAGGTAAGTGAACTGTGATCAGTTTTTCATTCCTCTTATTTTCCAATTTTTGTGAGCTGTGATTTAAAGCAATAAAGAGAAGAATAATTGTATTTTCCTCCACTGTCTCTTGGCTGTATAATAATAAGCTAAATGTCATTAATGTTTAAAAGGTATTATGATTTTAAATTAATGGGGCAATTTGACTCGGTCCCCTGGGGCAATTTAAATGCTGCAACTTCATCAAGTACTTTCTGGGCAGCTGAAGACACTACATTGTGGATTCCAAGGATAATCTCCCAGGTTCAGACTGGGTACAGTACGGTACATGGCTTCCTGAAGAGACATAAAGTCTTGCTGTCCTCCAGGATATACCAAAATATTTTGAAGATACGGGCTGGTGTCTCTAAAGAGGTCGTAGTGGCCTTCTTTAAAAAGCTAGAGAACAGCCTTAGGGGAGTACCTCCTGCAAACATCATTAACCCGTAAACCGCGGGGTTGTGGGAGGCGGTCCTGGCTCTTCCCGCCGGGGGTAATTCGCGCTCCGACTGACTTTCTTAAAATGTTTGCCAAAAATCAGTTATTTGTCCTAGAATTTTATAATTTCATATGCATATGGCACATACCTTATGCTTTCTCCTGGGATGTTTTTTTTAGCACTCATCGGCTACCGTATGACTTCTAGAGAATTCTGAAGTTGGGTAATGAAGTCTCCAATTTAAACTTTTCCACAGCCCGTAATATGAATACCACCGTCTAATGTTATCACAACAAACACTATTCAGTTATTTACAAGTATCCATGCTCCCACAAAAAAACACTGTGAAAGCAATTGCAAATGAGACCATCCTAATCGCACTAGTTCGCTGCTCGTATTCGGTCATTTGTTATTCATATGCACACTCACACTTAACATTCCTATTACTTTATTATAATTGTATATACAGTCATTTACCGCTTCCCACACGATGTTTTGTTGGGGTAAAGGTCACAGGGCAACTTAAAATGGCTGCCAAAACGGCGGAAATTGAGGGGTTCGACTGCAACATCATTACACCTTCAAGGACGACATTCAACTGATGTAGGTACGTTTCTGGGTATAAAAGGGTTCAGAATCAGCTGTTAATGTATATGCTATGAAATAAGTCGTTGGAAATATTGACAGTACATACTAAATTAGGTTTGTCTAGGTGAATATAAATATCACTCAGTCATCTCCCCAAATTTTTTATATATATTTATATCTTGAAAGCCCGGGCTAATTAAAAACATCAGAGAAGCACCCAACTGATGGCCCGCACCTCAAGCCATTGCCACCGTGCGTCACGAAAGTGATGGCCCGTGGTTAAGTGGTTAACCATGATGAAACCAACATCATGGATGGTCCTGAGGGAAAGCTCCAGATATTCCGGAGTGGTATAAAACATAAGAATCGCATCGTGAATACGACGAAGAGTTCAACATCCATCATGTTCTACATCACTGCCAGTGGAAAGCATCTTAGTCCATTTGTTGTTTACAAGGCTGAACGCTTGCAGCAGATATGGATTGAAGGAGGACCAATTGACTTATATAACTGAACATCTTCTGGCTGGTTTGATGCTAATTGAAGCTGGGGGAGCGGAGAGGCAGGTCTCTTGAAGGCACACAACCAAAGGACAATACTGGGCAAAAGGCATCAAAGGTCCGAGCGATTCTAATGAGAACTTTGAACGTTTCACTGGAGGAAAGTCCACCGAGTCCAGTTGCCCCACATCAGGTGTTGATAAACATTATTTTTATTTTCCAAATATGTTTTTTCTCTGTTTTTCTATGTTTACATCCATTTTCACATATGAAGTTGGATTGTTTGTGTTTCATTACCCATACAGTAAAGCTTTTTAAATGCCCCAAATGTTTCACTACAAACCTTTGTACAGTGAAAAATTGCCAAAAGTCAGTTGAATTGCACCATCTTATGTTATGTTGCAGAATTCCAAGAATAAAATAAAAATGTGTGGCTGAACTGCTTAAACTTTATGGCAGATATGTGCCGGGAAATGATGGTCTTATGACACTAAAGAAGGAATGGTCAAAGGTGGTGCAGGGATATGCGTTGCAGACTATAGTGAGGGACATTGGTATACATGACCCCAGCCACAAGTTACATCTCACGCCTCAGGAGTACTTCCCACCTCGCACCAAGGTCTTCATGCTTGGACAGCCACACTACGGATGTATGGGAGAGGTAGGATAGTTTCTGTGTTGAAGTTGTTACTGTGGTGTGATTACAGTACTGTACTACTATTCTCTTGATGGTGTCTAGTGTTATCATTATGACCCTGTTTCCCATGTAGGATGGGGTACGGTATGATCGAGAAACAGAGAAAAAGTATGAAGTGTGGGAAACACCTGCAGCATTCCCAGTGAAAAGAGCCTCAGTGCCATTCATACATCAAGCCCTTAGGATCCTGCCTTCACTTGATTTATTTATTTATTTATTTTTATTTATTTATTTATTTATTTATTTTTTAACAACAGCCATATAAGCATCATTCTATCAGCTAGATACATGCAGTATATTAGAGTTGTTTCATCAGCTTCACTCAGTCCAGTCTCATAGTACAGTGTCTCCCTATTTTAGGTCACCGTAATCATCACTTATCATTACTCGTTAGTCTCCCTTATCTCATGCTCACTACCTCACCCTAATATATATTCATTATCATGCTTCTTTCCTCCTCCTTAGGTGTTGGAAATTGACCCAAACCACAAGGGTAGAATCCGTGTGGCCATGACAGTACCCTCAGAGCCCAGGTTTGATGCCGTCACTGAACGCCAGAACCATCTGGAAGAGCGCTACATGACAGGTGATATTTTCTTCATTTATCTTTCTTATCACTGACTGTGTCTTTTTATTTTTGTGTTTATACTAACCTTTCTTCCTCTTTTGTCTTTCTTTTCTTGCTCTTTTTCGTTTCTTCCTTTTCTGTCTTTCTTTTCTTCATTCTTTCCTCTTCCTTCTATCTGCAGGTGAGTCTACACTGAGTGATATTCCAAATAGTTTCCTGTACACCAGCCTTTTCGTCTCATTATCTCTCCTCCTCTTGCTGGCTCCCTTTGGCCTCGGTCTCTTCGCCGCACTGTTGCATCTTTATCTCTTTTCTATCGCTTCTTCAACAGTCAATGTTCCTCTGAACTGTCTAGTTGCATTCCTCCACCTCCACGATGGGCACGTAGCACCCGTCTAGCAACAAACTCTCATCCCTTTTCTGTCCAACTCTCTAATGCAAAAGTTAACCGTTACTCCCAGTCCTTCATTTATGCAACAGGTCAGCTCTGGAACTGTCTCCCTCTGTCTGTATTTCCTACTTCCTATGATCTCCAGTCTTTCAAATGCAGTGTGTCCAAGTATCTCAAAATGAATGGATCTTGAATTTGGCTCTCTTTCGTATTGTTTTTGTGTTTTCTTGGAAGGAACAGTTCGTGGGTCCATGGCCTTTGGTTCCTTCTTCTATGCATTAAAAAAAAAGAAAAAAAGGAAACCATTTCCAATACTGGGTGGTAACTATATAATCAAAATATGATGCTTCTTTCCTTTCTTCCTCTTCTGTCCATCTTTCCTTCAATCTTTCCTCTTTCTTCTGTCTACAGGTGATTACACTGAGTGACAAGCCAGTTTGTTTCCTGTACACCAGGAAACCGTTTCCTACGCTGGATGGTAGCCATATAACCAAATTATGGCTCCTGGTGGTTTAGTGGGTAATTAATGCGCCCCAATCAGGTTGAGCCAGTGCAGGTTTATATTCAAGGGATGGTTGGGGTTTATTGCTTACGTAATGCCACTCAGGGATGTGTGTGGCTGGTCAGTCTCGTCTTAAATATCAGGACCAACTTGCCTATCCCCATGCTCCTACGCTTCTCTTGGGGCAACACAGGATTAGATGATGATGGCATTTAACTAAGTTCCTTCTGATGTGACATGCACTCCTGTTATCTTGATTATCATTTAATGTGTCATTTTTGTATTACTGTTTAATTTTTTACCATCATTCCCATCTTATAAGGGATTTGACATTGCCAGAACCTGATTTTATCAGAGGCCTTGAAGGCACCTTTGGAGGCCGAAGCCTCTGCATCATTGTGTGCAGACTTTGATGAGGTAGAAATTTGTTTCAACACAGCCAAAGTCTGGTTGATATCTGCTGTAATTTTACTGTACTTGTAAAAAGAAAAATCCCATGTTCATTTGTAGGAGAAATATCTGTAGTGAGGCACCTTCATTAATCACTCTGGGAACATTACTCAGAGGGAAAAGTAAGTAGTAGATACAGTCTCCCATCTGTGTCACAAGAAGGATGAGACTACTGTATTTGGCACAAGTGCTAGAATGGTGTTGTCAGTGTCTCTATGGAAAATTCACAAGTTTCTTGCACTAATGTTATTAGTTTTAAGCAGTTGTATTATTATGTTTCATGTATTTTTTTTTTTAATAGTTCATTTTTTACAATGCTGATGCTCCCACTCCCCTAAATAATTGTTTGCCCCTTCCCTTAAATATTTGGTTATCCATCTCCCCTAAGTCTTTTGCTTGTCACCCTTACCCAAAAACTTTGTTTTGTCCCTTCTCCCCCAAAACTTTGTGTGTCCTTTTGCCCCTCAAACTTTGTGTGTCCCCTCTGCCCTAAACCTTTATTTGTCCCCCTCCCCTTAAATATGTGTCCCCTCATGCTTTAATCTTTGCGTGTTCACTCTGCCCCAAATCTTAGCTGGTCTTCACTCCCTTGCTTGTTCTCTCTCCTGTAGGGCTTTGTTTCTCCCTGCTCCCATAAGTCTTTTATTGCCCCCTCTCCTAAATTTTCACCACCCTTGTCCCCTAATTCTTACTTGATTTCCTTTCTGACTCTCTCGTCTCCACCAGCCTACATTGCGTCACAGAAGGTAGGAATTTCATCGCACCTGTTGGCTCGGCTGACTGGCACAGTCTTCCTGGCTCCCCCAACTGCTGTGGCCTTACAAGATGCATCGGAAGCCAAGAACAAGCTCAACATTGGCCTCAACCTCAAGAACAACAAAAGGCAAGAGGAGGTCGGTAATAGATCATACAGCGATAACTTGACTAAAGTGAGAAGTACAGATTGTGGAGAGTTACACCATCTTGTTGAGGGTTAAATTCTTTCTACTACAGTATGACTCTTATTTTACATTGAGTACAGTACATTTAGGCCAAGCACATGACCTTTCATAGAGCAACCTCCCTACCAATTTTTCATGTCCCTCTTTGTTTTCCTTCCTGTTCTCTCCCTCTGTCCTGATACCCAGTATTGTACCTTACTTGCTCCATTTCCTTTCTCTGCTTTTTGTCACAGTTTTCCTCTCTCTCTCTCTCTCTCTCTCTCTCTCTCTCTCTCTCTCTTTCTCTCTCTCTCTCTCTCTCT
>JAGKTI010009536.1:0-30732 GCA_018397915.1 Birgus latro | reverse complement strand
AACTAAAAGACCTTCGCTGTTCGAGTGCAAAACTACTCGCAGTCTAGCTAGCCTTCGTAGGAGTCGCAAAAACAATCTATCTATCCATCTATTGGCAGACGCCTTAATCTCGTATGGCGTGGCCACAAACAAATCGCCTCCATGTCGCCCTGTCCCCTGCCATTTCACTGCCCTGCTCCCAGCTCACACCCCCCTCTCTCATATACCTCTCCACTCCATCCCTCCATCTCATCCTTGGCCTCCTCCTTCCACTTCCCCCTCCACGTCACTCACATACACTCTCCTCGTCAGTCTCTCGCTTTCCATCCTCTCCACTTGGCAAAATCGAACCGCAGGAATATCGATTTTCTTCTCTTTTTTTTTTCTTTATCCTTCTTAATCAGTCATAAATCCAAAACAAAAAGGCATACACGAGCGTACTATGCGCCAAGACGCTGCTTGTCAATTGTAGATGTTTCTTTGTATGTTTAAAAAAGCATTCAGCTACGGTTCAAGAGTTACAGCCTGAAAACCGCTTCATTCTGCATTACTGGTTAGCTACAGCTCGCCTACAGGTACAGAACTTACCAAAACACTTCTTTTTCGGGAGGGCACCCTCGTTTTAGTTTCTCAATATTCTATGCATATAACAATTCAGATCTAACACTTGCTTCATGCATAATCATACTTCCACAAAAAGATCATAAACTAGAAAACAAACATTTCCTTCTAAAATTATTGCTAAGGAGTAGGAATGGCAAAAGCGCACAGATAAGAGGTAAAAAAAAAAACAGAAACAAGAGAGCATTCAGGATGGGAGGAGATTTGGAGACCTATACCCATTACTACATTCCACCAGCTACAAGTCTGTGGCTAAAGTGTGGAATGTAATAATGGGAATAGGTCTCTAAATCTCCTCCCATCCTGAATGCTTTCTTGCTTCTGTGCTTTTTCCACCTCTTGTCTGTGCACTTTTGCTATTGATTATTCTTAACAATCATTTTAGAAGATTTTTTGTTTTGCTTTCTAGTTTATAGTAATGGATATTTGAGGCTATATCTAACCTATCTAGACAGACAACTTTAGTATATTGTGCATAAAATATTGACTAAAGGTAACAAGGATGAATTAAAAGATAAATCATCGTGCTTAAGGGAATAAAGGAAGGTAACAATCAGTAAATTAATAAATTAACACTATATCTGCAATATAATGCAGGTATAATGTTAACTTATGCTGTTTTTTATGAATTAGTTATGATTATTATTGTCACTGCATTAAAAAATATGAAGGTCCTGAAATCCTGAGCTTATCTGTAAACTGGACATAAACTCGAAAGCTCACGTGAACGAAAAATATAATCGGCTGGGCTGGTGATAGGCAGGTGCCCACCACAGCAGAGATGGCCGCTAACAGAATCAAGATCACCCTCCAACATCATCAAAATCAGTGGAAAATGTGAAGCTAAAAAAGAATAGTAGCACGAAATAATATAAAAATTTGGTATGATTATCTTCCGCTGCTGTCACTCAGACAGGAATGGAACTCACAGCATAGGAAGCTTTGTATCATCTCCTCCAATGTGATTTATTTTGTCTACTGAATCTTCAAATTCTCGTGATTTTTATTAGTATACATAGTTGGTTTCAGTGAGTTACAAGACGATATGAAGGAAGAGGCGCTACGAGATCTCCAAAGCCGCTTAAAATAAGATGCATATTTTGACACAAATTGTCCGATCGTGTAGGTGGAAATAAGAACTGGAAGAACAATCCTTGTCACCCGGCCATGGTCTGGGCAAGCCTCACCTCACTGCCAGACATAATTTTGGTGACAGTAAAAAATAGAATGTCCAGAATGTGATCCAATAAAACTGGATCTTCTTTGTCCAGCTCATTTGCCAGCCTAGCCTACCTGTTTGGACAGTCTACATCGGCATCTGCCAGATTCCAGCCTCGCTGTTACCAGGCTCCATGTTCAGATATTTAATATTACTTTTGTCTCCCTTATTTTTATTTCAAATCATGCAGCCAGGTGGTACTGTTACTCTTATCCTAAACCATGTGCTTAGATGATCATCATTACTCTTACCTTGAATCATATGTCATATGGTGCTCCTTTTATCTCGAATCATATTGTCATATGGTGCTCCTTTTATCTCGAATCATGTTGTCATATGGTGCTCCTTTTATCTCGAATCATGTTGTCAGACGGTCAGTGCTCCCTTGTCTCTAGTCATACTGTTAGATGGTCGTTGTTCCTTTATCTCAAACCTTAACCTTTGACAGATTGTTCTCCGTAGACTCCCTTTATCTTTGCTGTACGTTGAAACCTTCCACAAGGTTTGGTAGAAATCTCATAAAAACTGTTGACCTGGCCCTATGACTCTGTTCACTGATCTGTTACTCTAAAAAACAATAGGTCAGTTTCTTGGGCGATCTTCCATTGTTCCACCAAGTTTGGTTCAGATCGGATCAAAACTGTTTCAGTTACATTATCCACACACAGACACACGGGTCTACCTTTGATTTTACCCTGTGACCTTGAACTTTGATTGATTGTTCTCCAAATCGAAGCCCTTAGTTCTTGCCTTACTCACTGCTTGCCATAAGCTTGGTGTAAATTGAATAAAAGCTATTAATGTACAGTAGCTCCCAAAAGTATCGTTAAAATAAAGTGCTATACATTCTAACACAATGGACGATGTATCTGACACGTGTTGCGTGAAGTGGCAACAAAATTGGTAGCCCTGCATGCTGGTGGGTGGTTGCCATACACCTGTATATGACCTGGGATTTTATATACTGTTTTCTTTCCAATGTAATATTAACCACTTTGTCCTATATACAGTAGGTATATTTGATGTAATGATGACGTAGTAAGACTAGTTAGGTTTAACATAGGCACTGTTACTCTTTCTATGGTTCATCTGTAATGCTTTCACGAGTGTCAGCACAAGGCTATCATCACTAGATAAATATTATACGTGCTTTCCCAGAATTGATATATTTTGAGAAAGTGTTTATATATTATCTATGATTATGACTGGAAGACATACGACACCCAGTATAATGTGAAAAGAAAAATATTAGAGAGGCAGGTACAGGTAAACGAAATGTAAAGACAGTAAACGAACTTATCTGAAACTAATCCCCAGAGCAGCGTATAAACCCACTTGTCACAGATGCACCAGCCGTATTGTGGAGGTGACATGCGAGGTTCATTGTTATATTGGACATTATATATGTAATATATACAGTATGTAATATAGGGTTAAACACACTTTGGGGGGCTCCTTTTATTCATCTAATAACCAGTGTATCCACCGCCTGCATCCAGAACTTTGTAGCCACGACACCTACTATGAAGCTGTGCCATTCATGTAACGAAACACCACACCACAATACCTTCCGGAACCGAGATATCGCAACGTACGGGTAGTATGTATAAATAATGATGTGGTTAAAATTGTCCGACATGCAGACCCTATAGGCTATTATTAACCTCTGCATTGGTAATCTATTTGTAGTTGTGATAACGAAAGAATTGTGATGGGTATTTTTCTCATGTTTTTTAATAGTCTGATGTTCCCCTTATATTCAAGGGGGGCTGGGTGACTCAGTAGTGGCGTGCGTAGCTCAGGACCGTGAGGTAGTGATTTTGCTCCCCACCCGGGTACCTACTCAGCTGAAAGTTAGAGCACTCATCACCCTATCAGGGCTATATGGTCTAATATATGTCTAGCTCGGAGAATTCATTCCTTCACTTATATTCGATCATGACAACTCAGGCCATCGGTCACTTTATATTCGAACATGGCAACTCTGCCCGCCGCAGTTACTATGTTTCAGATGCATTTATCACAACATGTGTGTAATGGGTTATATTGTTTAACACAGAGGTATAAATATTACTGAACTGTTACCATTTACAAGTTGATGGATGTTTGCAGTCACACAGTGGCGTTGATTTGCTTATTAACAGTACCACCTACGATGGCTAACCATGCGTACCAACCTTACCGAAACGGCAAGTGGCCGGGAATAATGTTTCATCTTCGCACCACACTTTAACGATACTTTTGGGAGCTACTGTACACCCTGCTAGTTTAGACTTTGCCATAGGCCTATGACCCTGACTTTTGACCTAATGTTTTCAAAAAAATACTGCAGGTCAACCCCGTTGCTTATCATGAAGCATTCAACTAGGTTTGGTTAAAATCCGATAACAATTGTTTGAGTTTTTTTCCCCACCCATCCACCCACCCAGCCACCCACACACCCACCCACACACACACGTTGAGTAAATATAGGAGCCTTTCTTGATTCGCGGCGCAAGTGTAATAAACAGTAAATAAGAGAATAGTAAAATGCAGCGTGGAATATAAATTGCTAAAAAAGAGGTACTAGACAGCCTTCTATCCCCGCGAAAAACTATTCCTGTGGTCATATTCTCGATGGTTAGGAGGTTTTTGGCACCTATTTCATATTACAACTTCCTTCGCCCCATGGCTCACCCTTCCACAAAATTTCATCAGAATCCGTTCATAACTTTTTGAGTAATCCTCCCAACAAACAGACAAACCAACATGGGGTAAAACATAACCTCCTTGGCAGAGGTAATAAATTTACGTATGGATTATTAATGTTTTCTTGCATGGTATTTGTGCAATCTGTGTGCGTGCTAAAAAGTTATAAGTAGCATAACAGAAAATGATACGCTGTTAAATGCACATCACATCGCTAAGGAAGAGTTGCAGCAAATCCTTCAAAGTTGCCGAGAATACCATCTCCATAATAAGGGGTGAGGCTCCAGAGAGATCCCTAACATGCTTTCCACTACCCCAGGGAGGTGGCAGCAGGAGAGCACATGCTATTTTGGGTGCTATTGTTCGTTCACCTTAACATGGCGGAGATTTTCGTCCTTTTGCACAATATTTCTCTTAGGTCATTGACAAAGTAAGATAATATTATGACCTTCTGTAATTTCTATGGCACTCTGTGACGAATGTAATCCAACGATTTGTCTCTTGTTACAGCTCACCAGTGATGATGGAGAGTTTTACGTCGTTAAAGTGGATCATTATATATGTCTAATTGTTTTACTTTGTTCATGTCTGTTCCCTGCAAATCTGTTGTGCGGCAGAGAAGCGAATGAATCGCTCTCAGGAACAAGCGTGTTGTAAATGTGTCAGTTAGGTAGTGCTGGAGTATTCCCGACGATTTTCTAATTTTTCCGCTACGTGTCCGAGTTGCCAGTTAGCCTACTATTTGTGAGTGGAGGTCTTTTGTAAGTTGTATATTAATTTTTGTGCTCTTTTTCCCTACAAAGTTTTATGTGATTGTTAAATTATGTAATTTTATCTAAGTTAGTATGCTAAATAATTTGAGTGTTATGCAGTGTAAGAAACTCTGGAACATTCTGGATGTCTCCAATTCCCATAATAGTATGCTTGCACCCAGTCGGCTTGAAGACTGGCCGATTACACGTGGTTCACAGACTACACACACATCCATAGCCACTACAACACAACAATTACACTCACAAGCACTTCTCACCCTACATACAGTCTACCAGACAGCCTAAGCCACTGGGTAGATATACATGGCTTGTATCGTCTTATATAAGTATGGGGAGGGATTAGAGGTTTTTCAATTCAGTTTGAGTCTAGTTCAGTGTCAGTGCAGATTGTATAGCTCCAGTACTTGTGGAAACAGTGAGGTGAAGTTGGCAAGCATTAAGTGTATTAAGAAAATAAACTTGCGAAGCTTGTTTACATTCAACGCCTTTGCTAGTCTGTGTTGTTGTACACTGAGAGGCTGTCTCTACGAAGAACAACTTATTAAGCAAAGTCCTTCCTATACTGTACCACTGGTGTTGGAGCCTGTGGCAGTGTGGGACGGGGATATAACAGATGTGTCAGAAGTGGGATCTTTAGAAAAGTGCTGCAATGAGTCTAACCTTCAACATGGAGGCAGATGTAAAGATGAGAAGCCAGGCTAGACAGGACGAGGTGTCATTGGCTGCAATCATGAAGCTATTGCAGGCACAGTGTACAACTACAGGCACAAAATGAAGGGCAGAAAGAAATCAAAGAACAATTGCAAGCAGAGAGTGAACAGCTAGAGGCACGAAGTGAAGAATAGAAAGAGCTCAAGAATGAAATGAAAGAACAATTACAGGCACAAAGTGAAGAACAGAAAGAACGATATGAACGGCTTCAAGAGGTTTTACAGGTGCAACAGTGGGAATTACAATTGAGGATGCAAGGACAGCCAGACGCTTTCATGGGGGCAAATGAAGAAAGAATAGGAACAATTGAAGGAGGAAGTGTACACTGAGCTATGGCAGCAGAAGTATGAGGTAAGCAATAATGTGACGGAGTGCAGACAGCATGTAGATGGCCAGTTGAAGATTAGTGAGGGAATAGTGATGGAGTGCAGACAGCATGTAGATGACCAGTTGAAGCATGTAGTTGACTATGTGAAGATAATTAATGAGAGAATTGACGCTGTAGAGAAATATCGCACTGCTGAGCCTCAGGTTAGTGTACAGGGAGCATATGATAATAGTAGATAGCGTGTGGTGGATCTTGACGAATCCCTAGCATCTAAAGATAGCGTTACAGAATTGAATAATCAGAATGCAGAAGTTTTAAGCCCTGGACGTAACTATGATGCCCCAGTTTGCAGGCCTCAAACTAGTGAAGTACATGGGGTCCAGCTAAAAAGAAACCTTAGGAATTTGATGGTGGAGTATCTTGAGAAGCTTAAGGTGCACAGATTGAGTTACTTGCTGAACAGAATGGTTGGGATGATAGGCAGAGGGCAGTGCAGATTGCTAATAACCTCAGACGTGCCACAGTGGATATCAGATATCAGTAGACAGGAACAGTTATCAGTTCTTAGTAGAAGTACTGGAGTGCAGGCATGGGACCATGTACCAGACTGAGGTTTACAGGGCAAGATTCTGGAGCCATGTATGGGCTCGAGGCCAGTCCCTACAGCAGCTTGCTCATGGCCTGGAGAGTATGGCATACAAGGTATACCCTGGAGCAGCACCTAACCTGCTGGCTATTCTTCTTAGGGATCAGTTCATTGATGCTCTTGATAGTGCAGAGTTGAAAGTGTAAGTGAAGCAGACACAGCCCAGAAGCATGCAAGAAGCACTAGCCAGGGCTCTGGAATTTGAGTCCTACATCAGGTCCAGTACGTCCACTTTTCATGCAGGTCGTAGTGTGGGATTCAAGGCAAGAAAGGGGCAGGTACATGAAGCAGAAAAATTTGAAGGAAGTTGCTGGTACTGTGAAAAGCCAGAACATAGGAAAGAGGACTGCTACAAGTAGAAGAGGGAACAGAAGATCAGAGGAGGTTGCTGGTTCTGCGTGAAGCCAGGACACACAAGAAGAAGGATTGCTACAAAGGGAAGAAGGAGCAAGAACAGAGCAGCACAAGGAAATCTACAATTGTAACAAAAGGGTGTTGGACATGAAGTGAGGTGGGACACTTAAGTTCTGACTGTTCGAAGAAGTAAAAGGAGGATAAGAAGAAGGCTGCAGAAGACAAAAAAATAAGTGGAAAACTAGTGGAGACTGGAGTTAAGGGGCAACCACCAGCTGGCATTTCCCAACCACTGAGAAAATGCAAGAGAATTGTGATTAACAGCGTGCAGGTAGATGGAAGAGTAGAGAGCAAGCAGTGTTCCCTAGTGATTGGTTCAGCCTCAGAGCAGAGTTTTGTGAGGCCTGATATGTTACATCATCGGTATCTACCTGAGTCATCAGAACAATTGTGTGGCATAACTGGGCAACGTTCAGACTGAGGGGACCCTTGGATGCCTAAACTGCAGTGGCAGGGCAAGAAGCCATGCTTCATATCTACGTAGGTGAGATGGAGGATCGTTGCCTTGTTGGTCTGGACTATCTGATGTCCATGGGATGTGAGCTGGACTTCTGCTCCATGAAGCTGAAGGTTCAAGGAAAGTCGGTTCCCATCACGGCAGTGAGACGTACCAGTTCTGGTGGTGAGGTGAGGGCATTCCACACTACAGTGTTACCCCCAAGATCATAACTACTGCTCCAGTGCAAGGTGTTTGGCTTTTTTGACAGCTGCCTAGGGGCGGCGGAGCCTGATGTATGGCTCAAGACGAAGGCCGGAGTGATGGTGGGGAGAACTTTGGTGGAAACAGGTGCAGGTGAAACACCGGTTGTGGTGGCGAATTTCTCCCGTGAGCCACAGAAGATCAAGGAGGGAGAAATTGTGGGACTGTGCCAGGCGGTCGACACTGAGTGGCATCAGAGGAGGGCCTGTAAAAGGAGTGTAGTTAGAGAAGATGGGTATCTGCAAGACCACTTACAAGACCTGTTTTCAAGGAGTTACCAATGCCTGGATGACTCACAAGTGCAGAAGGTTAGTATTACAGCATGAAGCTAAGCCCACCGAAGTGGAACTACTGTGTGACCCATAAGGAGCTCTTGACGGTGATGAAGAGCCTTGTTTTCTTCCATCCCTACTTGTATGGATCCTAATTCATCATCAGAACAGACCTTGCGGCTCTCAAGTGGCTGAAGATGTTAAAGAATCTGGAAGGAGAACTGGCACGCTGTGTAAGGAAGGTGGAGCAGCACAACTATGTGGTGCAGCACCGTCGTGGGTGGGTACAGGGCAATACTGACAGCCAGAGTCATCGGCCTGGTGACCCAGAGTGCTGGCAGTGTAGTAAAAGAGAAGATCATAGCAAGAAATGTAGCTGTGTGGCAGTGACAGGGCCAACGTCAGATGAAGAAGGCCTGTAGCGGATGCAGATTTACAACCAGTGCTAGAGTGGCTGCAGCAGGGTACAGTGCGACCATCGTGGGAAGAGGTTTCCAGGTTCAGCCCTGCATCCAGTAGCTACTGGAGTCAATGGGGCCTTCATTGTTTGAACAATGGACTACTGGAGCATCGGTGCGAGACACCAAATGGCCCCAGAAAGTATTGACAGCTGGTGGTTCCGAAGAAAATGAGGTCCGAGATCTTTGATGAGTCCCATAACCAGATCACTTGTGGGCACCTGGGAGTGAAGAAAACTCAGAGCCGGCTGTGACAGAGGTTCTACTGGACTGGCATGCATCAGAACGTTGAAGATTGGTGTCACGCCTGTGATGTATGGTGTGCCAGGAAGGGACCCAACGAAATGTGGTTGTGTCCCTCTTCAGCCATAGCAAGTGGGAGCACTGATGGAAAGAGTCGTGGTGGACATCGCTGGACCTCTGACACTCAGAGAAAGAAGAAACTGGTATATATGTGTCGCCATGGCCAGAAGCCTATGCCATTCCCGATCAAGAGGCTGCAACTGTTGCTTAGGTATTGGTTGACCAGTTTTTCTGTTGTTTTGGGATGCCACAACAGCTATATTCAGACCAGGGTGGAAATTTCGAGTCTGCTGTGTTCTGTAAGTGCTGCAAGTTACTGGGGATCAAGAAGACCAGGACCACCCCACTAAGGCCACAGTCAGATGGAATGGTGGAGAAAATGAACTGGAGCCTGGAAGAAGAATTGGGCAAGTACTGCATAGAGGGACAAATGGATTGGGACCAGAAATTCCCTGCATTGCTGATGGCATATTGGTCTGCATCCCACTAGTCTACCCGCTACACCCTTGGAAAACTGATGCTTGGCCAAGAGTTATGGTTACCCATTGACTTGTTAATGGGAAGACCACCTGGTGAGGAGCTGCCTACAGACATCTCCAGCTACGCGAAGCATCGTCAGGAAAGGCTGACTGTACATCATCAAGTGTGAGAATCTCTGAAGTTTGCAGGCGAAGTGATGAAGTGCAAGAATGATGCCAAGGCAAGTGAGGTGAGCTTCAAGGGTGGTGACAAAGTTTGGTTATACAATCTTCAGCAAAAGAAGGGACAGTCACCGAAGGTGCACAGCCTACGGGATAGGCCTTACATTGTGCTGGACCGCATATCAAACATATCGTACCGGATTCGGGGAGGCAGGAAAATCTCGCCCAAATGTGGTACACATGAACCGTCTGTGGCAGATCCATGGACCAGGACAGTGCAGCGGGGATGTCTCCGAAGAATTGTGCTCACCCGCAGCCGAGGGACCATGGAGCTGAAATACAAGAGGATGGTGACAGTTTCTCGAGGGATGAAGTGAATCAGGAAGAGGACCAAGACCTTCCAGGAGGAGTGGACTGTGTGGACGATCAGGGACGTCATCAGAAGCAGTATAGGAGAAGTCATGATAAGTTGAAGGATTATTTTGTGTATACTTAAAAATTTATTTTGGATTAAGGATTATGTTTGCATACACTGTGTTTTTTTGTTGGGACGACAAAGGACTGGGGAAGGGGTAGTGTTGAGAAGTGGGATTTGCCAGTAGGAGTAGACTGTAGCACAAGTCGAGCAGGGCAGTACTTCCATGGTGGATGGAAAACTGATGACAGGGAGAGCTGGAGCTCCCGTTTCATCAGCCCTCAGGACTTATTCCTGACCATCCCCCTTTGCTGAACTTTTTGTGTCTCAGTAACACAGAGAGTAGGCTAGCATGCTCTCCAATACAAGTTTCTTTAACTGTCAACACCAAACTACATGCACGCTACACACTACACTTCCTTTTCAAAATTTGTAAAAAAAAAAAAAAAAATCATGCCTCGGAGTCCCCGGGGGGGGGGGACCATAAATGCCCCCACCATCCGCCCCTCTCCTGGTGACGACTCACAGAGCTGCCTGGAACCACTGTCTGACTCACATCTTCTTCATTTCTGTAACATTCACGGCCTTTCCACTGACTTTCGCTCTGTTGAGCACCACCTCTTCTCCTCTAAACCTCACCTTCTCTTTCTCTCTGAGACTCAGCTGTCTGAGGCAACTGACATCAAACCCTTTTCTGTATCCTCCTACTTTCTCTATTCTCATTTCAAAGCCAAAGGTGGCTGTTGCGTATATGTACTCAACAATCTATCTTGCTCTTGTGTTCCTGAACTTGATTCTTCTGAATTCTCTACTCTCTGGCTTCAGTTCTCCTGTCATTCTCTGACTAAATATATCTATGCTGTTTACTTATCTCCTAATTCTACTGACTATCAAAAATTCTTTGACTGTCTTACTTCTACGATGGAACACATTCTATCCATTTCTCCTTTCTCTGAGATCTCCATTCTAGGAGATTTCAATGTTTACCACAACCCTTGGCTCTCTTCTCCTTTCACTGATCCACCTGGTGAACAAGCCTACATCTTTTTTATCATTAATGACCTAGAGCAGCTTGTACAGCACCCTACCCGTATCCCTGACTGCCTTGGAGAGAGTTCCAACATACTTCACCTCTTCCTAACAATGAATCTTTCTGCTTACACTGTTAATCTTATCTCTCCGCTGGGATCCTCCGATCATAACCTTATTACCTTAACCTGTCCTATTGCTCTGGTGCGGCCTGTGGACCCTCCAAAGAAACGTTCTCTTTGGCACTTTGGAGCTGCGGACTGGAAGGCCCTCAGGCAGCACTACTTTGATTTTCCCTGGAATGATTATTGCTTCCGTGGCCGGGAGCCATCTGAGTGTGCCTTGCGCATTACGGAGGTTATTCTCTCGGGCATGGAAGCATACATTCCTTTCTCATATCCTCTGACTAATGCAAGAAAGCTTTGGTTTAATCACACTTGTTCTAATGCTGTCTGCAACAAGGAGAGGGCCTATAAAAGGTACTGGAGCCAACCCACCCCTGAATCACATCTTTTTTATATTTCTGCCCGGAATCATGCTAAGTCTGTTCTTCACACTGCTAAAAATAATTTCATCCGTGCTAAATGTTCTCAACTCTTCAACTCGAATTCTTCTCGCTCCTTCTGGCACCTTGCCAAAAACCTTTCTAACAACTTTACCTCATCATCCTTCCCTCCTAATTTCTACTCTGATGGCTCTGTAGCTATTTCTTCTACTGATAAAGCAGATCTCTTCGCTCAGACTTTCTCCTCCAATTCCACCTTAGACGTTTCCGGTGCTGTTCCTCCATCACTTCCCCCCTCTGACTTCCTCATGACTGACATTAAAATTTCTTCACTTGATGTATTTTCTGCCATCACTGGCCTCAATACTAACAAGGCATATGGGCCAGATGGAGTCCCTCCTGTTGTCCTCAAAAACTGTGCTTTTGTACTTACACCCTGCCTTGGTAAACTCTTTCGCCTTTGTCTATCAACTTGTACCTTTCCTTCATGCTGGAAGTTCGCTCTCTTTCAGCCAGTCCCAAAGAAGGGTGACCATTCCCAACCCTCTAACTATCGTCCAATTGCTTTAACATCCTGTGTCTCAAAAGTTTTCGAATCAACTCTTAACAGGAAAATCTTAAAGCATCTTTCCCGTCACAACCTCATTTCTGAGCGTCAGTATGGGTTCCGTCAGGGACGCTCCACTGGCGATCATCTCACCTACCTTTCAGACTCCTGGTCATCCTCCTTTCAGGACTTTGGTGAAAGTTTTGCCATTGCACTTGGCATCTCAAAGGCTTTCGATCGAGTCTGGCATAAATCTTTAATTTCCAAACTGCCCTCCTACGGTTTCTATTCTTCTATCTGTGCCTCATCTCTAGCTTCCTTTCTGGTCGTTCTATAGCCGCTGTTGTAGGCGGCCATCGTTCTTCTCCTAGACCTGTCAACAGTGGTATTCCTCAGGGCTCTGTCCTATCACCAACTCTCTTCCTTTTATTCATCAATGACCTTCTAAGCTGTACATCTTACCCTGTCCACTCCTATGCTGATAATTCCACCCTTCACCTTTCCATTCGGTTTCCGCAACGTCCATCTCAGCAGTCACTTCAGCAAAAAAGGGATAAGGCTATGGCACACCTAATGTCTGACTTGGCTCGTATCTCTGATTGGGGTAAAAATAATCTTGTTATTTATAATGCATCAAAAACTCAGTTCTTACACTTATCAACCTGACAGATTCTTCCTCAGGATTACCCACTAATGTTTAATAATGAACAGTTATGTCTTGCATCATCCTTGAACATGCTTGGGGTTTCATTCTCTCGGGATTTGTCTTGGAAAGAACATATTATATCTCGTGAAATCTGCTTCCAAGAGATTAGGTGTGCTAAGCCGACTCCGAGCTTTCTTTACCCCTGCACAGTTGTTGACCTTGTACACGGGTTTTATTCGCCCGTGTATGGAGTACAACTCTCATGTGTGGGGAGGCTTCCCACATGCGGTTCTTCTCAATAAGGTGGAGTCAAAGGCTTTTCGTTTCATTAACTCTTCTCCTCTTACTGATTCCCTTCAACCTTTGTCTCTTCGCCGCACTGTTGCATCTTTATCTCT
Organism: Birgus latro; assembly: GCA_018397915.1. Taxonomy (NCBI): domain Eukaryota; kingdom Metazoa; phylum Arthropoda; class Malacostraca; order Decapoda; family Coenobitidae; genus Birgus; species Birgus latro. The sequence continues at coordinate 17,439 of JAGKTI010009536.1, read as the reverse complement.
CTTCTATTGCTACTTCAACGGTCACTGTTCCTCTGAAATGTCTGCTTGCATCCATCCATCTCTACGACGGGCACGAAGTACCCGTTTAGCAACAAACTCTCATCCCCTTTCTGTCCAACTCTCTAATGCAAGAGTTAACCGTTACTCCCAGTCCTTCATTTATGCAACTGGTCAACTCTGGAACTGTCTTCCTCTGTCTGTATTCCCTACTTCCTATGATCTCCAGTCTTTCAAACGCAGTGTGTCCTGGCATCTCAAAATGAATGGATCTTGAATTTGGCTCTCTTTTGTATTGTTTTTGCTTTTTCTTGGAAGGAACAGTATGCGGACCCATGGCCTTTGGTTCCTTCTTCCTTGCATAAAAAAAATTAAATAAAAGTAGTGGTGGAGTATTCCCGACGATTCTTGAATTTTCCCGCTATGTGTCAGAGTTGTCAGTTAGCCTTGTATTTGTGAGCGGAGGTATTTTGTAAGTTGTTCATTAATGTTTGTGCTCTTTTTCTCTCTAATGTTTTATCTGATTGTTGAATTATGTAATGTTACCTCAGTTTGTATGCTAAATAATTTAAGACTCTTTCACGGTGTAAGAAACTCCCGAATATTTTGGATGTCTCCGAGCTGGTAACTGTTGCTTCCCTGAGAATGTAGTAGATAATTCTAGTATACAGGAAGATTATGTAAGTATGGGGAATATGGGGAAGGGACTAGAGGTTTTTCAGTTTAGTTTGAGTTTAGTTCAGTGTCAGTGCATAGTGTATATCCCCAGTACTTGTGGAAACAGTGAAGTGAAATTGGCAAGCATTAAGTGTAACCATTTGGAAATTATAGTGAACGAACCTGATAATCTTGTTTACATTCAATGCCTGTGCTGATCTGTGTTGTTGAACACTGAGAGGCTGCCTCTAGGAAGAACAACTCACTGGGCAACGTCCTTCCTATACTGTACATACTGCTATTGGAGCCTGTGGCAGTGTGGAATGGGCACGTAACAGTATGCTTAGTGTTCGTGTCCCCCATGGTTCATTTCATTTAATGGTACTCCTTTATCCCTGGAAATTCAAGGGAGATAGGATACTTCTGACGTACTCTCAGCTTGTCATAAAAGGAGACTATAAGTGGGAGGAGCAGGGGTTAAGATCCGTGTTGTTATAACTGAGATGGTGAAGGGATAGGTAAACCCCTAGTTGGGAAATTCATGATGAGGGAAAACGTACCTGTTCTTTCTACCATGTTGCTGAATCCGCTCTGTAACGTGTTGTGCAGGCTGACCACAAGTTATGGTGACAACACTTCCATTACTGACTGTCAGAAATTGAGGATAAGAATACAAACTTGCCTTCTTTTTTTCAGTAACATGGATTGTACTGTCTTCCTTATCTTGTTACTGAAGGACGGGTGTGGCGACAATACAGCCCAATCAGGTGTACTGTAATCAGCCTCATAGCTCCTGGAACAAAAGGAGAGGAGGGAAAAATTATATGTGGGACGCCTTTCTTTTTTACTTATGTACCACAAGGGATTATTTTTCCGTCACATAGAATCATGAGAAACATGGTTAAGAAAGCTGAGATGAATCTTATTACAAGTCAGAATCATCTATCGCTGTATAACTACCAACGCAGGGATGGCATTAGTGATAGTACTAGATCCCCTTCTATTTCAGAGGGTAAAATGATCTTGATTAGATACTGTGAAATGCTGCCGAGGGAGTAAACAACCCGTGTGTGTTCAGCAACGGGCAAATGATGCCGTAGAAATGCTGGTAGTGGGGCCTAATTATTTTTACATATTTCCCGTTGAGTGTTGCAACAGAGCGGAACAGGAGCAAACAAACCTCTGCTCGATTGTTAGCAGAGTAATTAGTTCCGAATTTATTAATTTCTGCTCACGCGTTCTTGACTTCGGGAAATTAAATTCTAAGTTAGTCATTTGATTTAAGCTTGATTTATGATGTGCACTTACTAGCTGTTTGTGTTACCCAGAACATGCACAGTACATACTATACTTCCTATTAAAAATTGTATCTCAACACCAAACCTCGTAGTCCCCAACCGGTGGGGGGGGGGGAGACAATTGAAGCCCCCATTATCTGCCCCTATCCCGGTGAAAACCAAGCGAGACACCTGGAACCACTGTCTGACTCACTTTTGCCTCATTTCTGCAACAATCGTGGCCTTTCCTCTAACTTTCTCTCCTTTGAGCACCGCCTCTCTTTCTCTGAACCTCACCTTCTCTTCCTCGCAGAGACTCATCTGTCTGAGGCAACTGACAGCAAACCCTTCTCTGTATCCTCCTACTTTCTCTATACTCACATCAGAGCAAAAGTGGCTATTGTGTATGTGTATGCAACAACATAATTATTATGCTCTCTTGTTCCTGAACTTGAATCTTCTGAATTCTCTACTATCTGGCTTCGGCTATCCTGTCATTCTCTGACTAAATATATCTGTGCTGTATACATATCTCCTGATTCTATTGACTGTGAAAAATTCTTCAGCTGTCTTACTTCTCAGATAGAATACATCCTGTCAGTTTCTCCTTTTTCCGAAATCTCCATTCTAGGTGATTTCAGTGTTCGCCATCACCTTTGGCTCTCCTCCCCTTTCACGGATTCACTTGGTGAACAAGAGTACATCTTTTCTATCCTTAATGACCTAGAGTAGCTTGTACAGCACCTTACCTATATCGCTTACTGCATTGCAGAATGTTCTACGGTATTTGACCTCTTCCTTACAATTAATCCTTCTGCTTATGCTGTTAACCTTTTTTCTCTGCTGAGCACCTCCAGTCACAACCTTATCACCTTAACCTGTCCTGTTGCTACTGTAATGCCTGTGGATTCTACCAAGAAGCGGCTGCTGTGCCACTCAGGAGCCGCAGATTGACTGGCCCTCAGGCAGTACTTCTTTGATTCCCCCAGGAATGATTATTGCTTCCATGGCCGAGAGCCATCTGAGTTTGTCTAGTGCATTATGGAAGTACTTCTGTCGGGGTTGGAATTATACCTTTCTTCCTCTTATCCTGTGACTATAACACACATTAAAAAAAATATTGAATCACGCTTGTTCTAATGCTGTCCACAACATGGAGAAGGGCTGCAAAAGGTGCCAAAACCAAAACACCCCTGAATCTCATCTCTTTTGTGTTTCTACCTGGAATTGTGCTAAGTCTGTTCTTTGCTCTGCAAAAAACAGTTTCATTTGCAATAAATACTTTGAACTTTCCGACCCAAATTCTTCTTGCTCCTTCTGGCACCTTCCGAAAAACTTTTCTAACAACTTTACCTCATCATCCTTCCCTCCTCTTTTCCACTGTGATGGCTCTATAACAATTTCTTCTGCTGCTAAAGCAGAACTCTTTGCTCAGACATTCTCCTCCAATTCCGCCTTAGACATTTCCAGTGCTGTTCCTCTATCACTTCCCCCCTCTGACTTCCTCATTGCAGACATTAAAATGTCTTCAATTGATGCGTTTTCTGCCATCACTGGCCTTAATAGTAACAATCATAAGGGCCTGATACGGTCCCTCCTGTTGTCCTCAAGATCTGTTTTTCTGTGCTTATACCCTGCCTAGATGAACTCTTTCACCATTGTCTGCGAAATTGCACCTTTCCATCTTGCTGCAACTTTGCTTACATTTAGTCTGTCCCAAAAGACGAGTGACCATTCCCTAAATATAGCCCAATTGCTTTAACATCCTACATTTCAAAAGTTTTGATTCTACTCTTAAAAAAAAAATAAAAGTAAAGCACCTTTCCTATTATAACCCTCTTTCTGATTGTCAGTATGGGTTCCGCCAGTGACTCTCCACTAGCGATCATCTCACTTACCTCTCAGACTCCTGGTCATCCTTCTTTCAGGACTTTGACGAAAGCTTGACATTGGACCTGACATCTCAAAGGCTTTCGATCGAGTCTGGCATAAGTCTTTAATATCCAAACTGCTCACTTACGTTTTCTATCCTTCTATCTGTGTTTCCACCACTAGCTTTTTTTCTGGTCTTTCTATAGCTGCTGTTGTAGTCGGCCACTGTTCTTCTATAGATATCAATAGTGGTGTTCTTCAGGGCTTTATCCTGTCACCAACTCTCTTATTTCTGTTCATCAGTGACCTGCGCTTTACATGTAACCCTATCCACTCAGTTGCTGATGACTCCACCCTTCGCTTTTCCATTGCAGCGTCCATCTCAGCAGTTACTTCAACAAACAAGGGATGAGGCTGTGGCACACCTAATGTCTGGCCTGTCTCGCGTCTCTGATGGGGTGAAAGTAATCTTGTTTTTAGTGCTTCAAAAACTCAATTCTTACATCTTTCAACCCATCATAGTCTTCCGTTGGAGTATCCTCTGATTTATAACAAAATCCAATTGAATCCTGCATCATCTTCATTTTCTCGGAATTAATCTTGGAAAGATCATATTACTTGTCGCAAAATCTCCTTCCGAGAGATTAGGTGTGCTAAGTCAACTCCATACCTTGTTTACCCCCTCACAGTTGTTGACTTTATACATGGGCTTTATTCGCCTCTGTGAAGAATACAACTCTTATGTGTGGGGAGGCTTCTCACATACAGCTGTTCTCAACAAGATGGAGCCAGAGGCTTTTCGTCCCACTAACTCTCCTCCTCCTCCCGGTTCCCTTCAACCTCTGTCTCTTCACTGCACTGTTGCATCTTTATTTTTATTCTATCGCCATTTCAGTGGTCACTGCTCCTCTGAACTATCTGTTTGCCTCCCTCCACCACTACGGTTGGTGTGTAACACCTGTATAGCAACAAACTCTCATTCCTTTATTGTCCAGCTCTCTAATGCAAAAGTTATTTGTTACTCACAGTCCCTCATGTATACATTAGAACAGCTCAGGAACTGTCTTCCTCTGTCTGTGTTTCTTACTGCCTGTGACCTCCAGTCTTTCAAACGCAGTGTGCCCAGGCATCTCGAAATGAACAGATCTTGAATTTGTCGTTCTGTAATCTTGTTTTTGTTTGTTCTTGGAGGTAACAATTTTGCTAGCCTCTGGTCTTTGGTTCCTACTTCCTTGCATAAAAAAATTCGTCGTGGGAATATTATGAGACTCTCTCTCTCTCTCTCTCTCTCTCTCTCTCTCTCTCTCCCTTTCTCTCTCTTCCTCTCCTTTTCACCTCTTTCTTCCTCCCCCTTCCTCTCTTTTTTTTTCTTCTTTTTTTTTTTTCTCTTTTTTTGTTCTCTTTTTTTTTTTTTTNCTCGTCGTTCTGTTTTGTCTTCCCGATTGTGAGCTTGTCATATTATTGGGATGTGTGATTTGCTAGATAGGAAGTACTGGAAGGTTCTCAGTACTTCTCGTATTGTTTTTTTAGTTACGAGTCAGAGATGCCAGTTAGCCTGCTATGAGTAAGCTGAGGTATTTTGAAAGGTATGCATTATGCTCTTTCTTTTCTAATTTTTTTTTATATGATTGTTAAATTATTTTGTTTTTCAGTTTGTATGCTAAAGCATTGAGAGTGTTATGTAATGTAAGAAAATTTTGGCATGTTTTAGATAGCTCCGATTTGATAACTGTAGGTGCTAGAGTAAACAAAAGTTTCGAGTGTAATGCAAGGTTATATACAGTATAAGGAGGTGCAGGAGCCGAGGGGAGTCAGTTCGCTTTAGTTTTGGTTTCAGCGCTGTTCAGTGTCATTGTGGACTAGTGAAGGTTGTATAGCTATGGTACCTTTGAGAAAAGTGAAATGTAGTTGGCAAGCATTAAATGTAATTATTTAGTGGATAAAGAATGCGAACTTGAGAAGCTAGTGTTTATTTATCACGCCTGAGCTGATCTTGTTTCTAGCCACCGAAAGACTGACCATAGGAAGAGTGACTCACGGGGCAATGTCCTTGTTTTACTGAGGTACTGCTGTTGAAGTCTGTGGCAGTGTGAGACAGGGACATAACAGTGGTGTCAGGAGTGTGGATCATTAGAAAAGTGCTGTAGTGAGTCTAATCTTCGATATGGAGCAAAGGGGTGTGCAGACAAGAAGCTGAGCTTAAAAGGAGGAGGTGTCCCTGACTGCAGTTATATAGCTATTACAAGTACAAAATGATGAAAACAAAGAGTTCAAGAAAGAACTCAGTGAACAACTACCAGCACAAAGTGAAAGACCGATGTGAACGGCTTCAAGAGGCATTACAGGTGCAACAGAGGATGCAGGGACAGCTAGAGGCTTTCATGGGGAAAATGAAAGAACACCAACAGTTGTAGGAGGATGTAAAAACTGAGCTACAACAGCAGAAGCATGAGGTAAGCAATAACGTGATAGAGTGCAGACAGCATGTGTAATGTCAGTTGAAACATGTAGTTTACCATGTGAAGATAATTAGTGAGAGAATTGAGGCAGTAGAGAGATATGGCACTGCTGAGCCTCAGGTTGGTGTACAAAGAGCAAATAAGAAAAATGGACAGTGTATGTTGAATCTTGATGAATCTAAGGCATCTAAGGATAGCATACAGGGTTGAGTAATCAGAATGCAGGAGTTTTAAGTCCTGGACTTAATTATGATGCCCCAGATTTTTGGACCCAGACCAGTGGAGTGCATGGCTATAATGGGGGTACAGTTAAAAAGAACCCTCAGGATTTGATGGCAAAGTACCTTGGGAAGCTTACTGTGCAAAGTTTGAGTTATTTGCTGAACAGAATGATTTGGATGATAGGCAGACGGCAGTGCAGCTTGCTAATAGCCTTAAGGGTGCTGCAGTGGAGATTCTTGGGTAGATTTCAGTGGAGGAGAGGAACAGTTATCAGTCCCTAGTAGAAGTGCTGGAGCACAGATATGTGACCATGTACTAGACTGAGGTTTACAGGGCAGGATTCTGGACCCATGTATAGGCTGAAGGAGAATCCTTCCAGCAGCTTACACATGACCTGGAGAGTATGGCACACAAGACGTACCCTTGAGCAGCACCTAACCTGTTGGCTGTTCTTGTGAGGGACCAGAACATCGATGCTCTTGATAGTGCGGAGTTGAAAGCGCAAGTGAAGCAGGCACAACCCAGAAGCATGCAAGAAGCACTAGCCAGGGCTCTGGAATTTGAGTCTTATGTTAGGGCCAGAGCGTCCAGTTTTCAGTCAGGTTGTAGTGCGGGATTCAAAGCAAGAAAGGGGCAGGTACATGGAGCGAAATCATTTGAAGGAAGTTGCTGGTACTGTGAAAAGCCAGGACATAGGAAAGAGGACTGTGACAAGTACAAGAGGGAACAGGAGAAGACCAGATGAGGTTGCTGGTTCTGTGGGAAGCCGGGACACACAAGAAGGATTGTTACAAATGGAAGAAGGAGCAAGAAAAGAGCAGCGCAAGGAGACCTACAATTGTAACAAAAGGGTGTTAGACGTAAGTTAGGTTGGACACCAGTTCTGAGTGTCCAAAGAAGAAAAAGGAGGATAAGAAAAAGGTTGCAGAAGACCAGAAAGAAGTGGGAAGCCAGTTGAGGCTGGTGTTAAGGGGCAACCACCTGCCGGTTTTTCCCAAGTAGCCCCACCACCGAGAAAATGCAAGAGAACTGCGATTGACAGCATGCAAGTAGATAGAAGAATAACAGCAAGATGTGTTCCCTGGTGATTGATTCAGTCTCAGATTTGACTTCTATGAGGCCTGGTGTGTTACATCATCGATATCTGCCTGAGTCTTCAGAACAACTGTGTGGCCTAACTGGGCACTGCACAGAAATAAGGGGACACTTGGATGCCTGGACTAAGGTGGTAGGGCAAGAGGCCATGCTTCCAGTCTACATAGCCGAGATGGAGAATCGTTGCCTTCTTGATCTGGACTATCAGATGTCCATGGGATGTGAGCTGGACTTCTTCTCCATGAAGCTGAAGGTTCGAGAAAAGTCAGTTCCGGGTCATGACAGTGAGATGTACCAGTTCTGATGGCGAGGTGAGGTCGCTTTGCACTACAGTGATACCCCCAAGATCAGAACTATTGCTCAAGTGCAAGGTGAATTGCTCTTTGGACAGCTATCTAGGGATAGTGGTGCCTGATGTATGGTGCAAGACGAAGGCCAGAGTGGTGGTGGGGAGAACTTTGATGGAAACAGGTGCAGGTGAAGTGCTGGTTGTGGTGGCCAATTTCTCCCGTGAGCCACAGAAGATGAATGGGGGAGAAATTGTGGTACTGTGCCAGGCGGTGGATGCTGAGTAGCATCAGTGGAAGGCCTGTAAAAGGAGTGTAGTCAGAGATGGGATCCTGCCAGGCCACTTACAAGACCTGTTTCCAGAGAGATGCCAATGCCTGGATGCTCACGTGTGCTGCACTTAAGGCAATTGCTGGTGAAGTTTGCTGGTGTTTTTTCCACCGGAGACCTAGACTTGGGATGCACAGATCTGGAAGAGCATTGTATCGACACCGGGGGTCAGCGCTCAATTAAAGAACCAGTTTGGAGGATGGTGCCAGCTCAGTGGCAAGATGTGGAGAAGGTGATGGAGAATTTTGAAAATCAGGGAGTGATAGAAAAGTCCAGCAGTCCTAAGGCATCAGCAGTTGTTCTGGTAAGGAAGATGGATGGCTCTGTAAGGTGCTGTGTGGATTTTAGAGCATTGAATGAAGTGACAGTGAAGGATGCGTACCCCTTTCCAAGAACTGACGACGCACTGGATGCTCTGTCAGGTGTCAAGTAGTTCTCCACCCTAGACGTGAAAGGAGGATATCACCAGGTCAAGGTTGCCAGAAAGTAAACGGAGAAAACAGCCTTTTGTGGCAGTCCAAAGTGATGGCAATTGGCCTATGCAATGCCCCGGCTACTTTTGAGTGTCTCATGGATCGAGTACTAGAAGGCCTGCAGTGGCAGACAGCTCTTATCTGTCTGGATGATGTAATTGTGTTTGGACGGTCTTTCGACCAGGAATTGGAGAGGCTGTCAGAGGTGTTCAGCAGGATCTGAGTGCCGCACCTCATGCCGAACCCCAAGAAGTGTTACTTGTTCCAGAAGGAGGTGAGTTGCTTGGGATGCACTGTGGGCGAGGGAGGCGTCCATGCTGAGCCAGAATAGGTTGCAGCTGTGAAAAGCTGACCGGTTCCAGATTGTGTGGGGAACTGTAGGTTTTCCTGGGCTTATGTGCCTGCTGTCGAGATTTTGTCAAGGACTTTGCAACGATAGCCGCACCTCTGCACGAGTTGTTGGGGAAAAGGCAGGTGTTTGTATGGACTGCAGTGACTCAGAGGGCCTTCGATGAACTTAAGTGTGTGTTGGCAGGCTCTCCAGTGTTGTCGTGACCAGATCAGAGTCAGCCGTTGAAACTGGACTCCAGCACTGGTGACTGAGGTATTGATGGAATTCTGTTATGGGGCGTGGGGGATGACAAGGAGTGTGTGGTGGTCTGCTGCTGTTGGGGCCGCAGCCTACTGTATGACCCGTAAGGAGCTCTTGGCAGTGATGAAGAGCCTTGATTTCTTCCATCTCTACTTGTATGGGTCCTAATTCATCATCAGGACAGACCATGGAGCACTGAAGTGGCTAAAGACATTAAAGTATCCTGAAGGACAACTTGGATGCTCGCTTGGGAAGTTGGACCAACACAACTATGAGGTTCAGCACAGTCATGGGCGGGTACATGGCAATGCTGACAGCCTGAGTAGTACGCACATTGCAAGCAGTGTAGTATGAAAGAAGATCATAGCAAGAAATGCAGCCGTACTGCAGTGGCAGGGCCAGCGTCAGATAAAGAAGACCTGAAGAGGATTTAGATGGAGGATGCAGATTTACAACCAGGCTAGAGTGGCTGCAGCTGAGTACAGTGAGACCATCGTGGGAAGAGGTTTCCAGGTTCAGCCCTGCAACCAATTGCTACTGGAGTCAATGGGACCTTCATTGTTTGAACAGTGGACTACTGGAGCATTGATGGGAGACACCCAATGGCCTCAGCAAGTATTGGCAACTGGTGGTTCCGAAGAAATTGAGGTCCGAGATCTTTGATGAGTCCCATAACCAGATCATCAGTGGGCACCAGGGAGTGAAGAAAACTTAAGTGGGCTGCAGTAGAGGTTCTACTGGACTGGCATGCTGCGAGATGTTCAGGAGTGGTGTCAGGCCTGTGATGTTTGCTGTGCCAAGAAGGAACCAAAGAAACGTGGTTGCTCCCCACTTCATGTGTGCCAAGTGAGTGCATCGATGGAAAGAGTCGTGGTGGACACTGCTGGACCTCGGCCACCCACTGAAAGAGGAAACTGGTATATATGTGTCGCCATGGACTGCTTCACGAAGTGGCCAGAAGCCTATGCCATTCCCGATCAAGAGGCTGCAACTGTTGCTCAGGTGTTGGTTGACCAGTTTTTTTGTTGTGTTGAGATGCCACAGAAGCTACATTCAAACCAGGGTAGAAATTTCGAGTCTGCTGTGTTCTGTGAGTGCTGCAAGTTACTGGGGATCAAGAGGACCAGGACCACCCCACTATGGCCACAATCAGATGGGATGGTGAAGAAATTCAACTGGGCCCTGGATCAAGAACTGGCCATGTACTGCATAGAGGGACAGAGGGAATGGGACCAGAAATTCCCTGCATTGCTGATGGCATTTTGATCTGCATCCTACACGTCTACTGGCTACACCTCTGCAAAACTTATGCTGGTCCACTAGTTACACTTACCAGTTGATCTGTCAGTGTGAAGACCACCTGGTGGTACAGACACCTCCAGCTATGCGAAGTGTCTTCGGGAAAAACTGTCTGAGGTACATCATCATGTTCGAGGATCTCTGAAGTTTTCAGAAGTGATGAGCACAAGTATGATGCCAAGGCAAGTGAGGTGAGCTTCAAGGATGGTGACAAGGTTTGGATATACAATCCTTAGCAGAAGAAGGACAGTCATCGAAGGTGCAGAGTCCCTGGATTTAGCCCTACGCTGTGACAGACTGTCTGTCAGACGTAACATTCCGAATTCGGGGAGGCTGGACATCTCACCCAACGGTGATATATGTGAACCGTTTGTGGCAGTACCATGGGCCAGAAGAGTACAGCTGGAATGTCTACGAGGAATCGTGCTCACCTCCAGCCAAGGATGTTGAGGAGAACCAAGGTGCTGATGTACAAGAGGATGGTGACAGTTTCCCAAGGGAAGACGTGAATCAGGAAGAGGACCAAGACCTTCCAGGAGGAGTGGACTTTGTGAAGGAGCAGAGACGTCGTCGGAAGCAGTATAGGAGAAGACCTGATAAGTTGAAGGATTATTTTGTATGTAATTAAATTTTTCATTCGGATTAATGATTATGTTTGTAAGTACTGTGTAGTGTGGCGGGATGACAAGTGGATTAGGAAGGGGGTAGTGTTGAGTAGCGGAATTTGGTAGTTAGGAAGTATTGGAAGGTTCTCAGTACTAATCATATATATATATATATTTTTTTTTTAGTTACGGGTCAGATTTGCTAGTTAGTTTGCTATTTGTGAGTGGAGGTATTTTGTAAAGGTATGCATTAATTTTTATGCTCTTTTTCTCTATAATGTTTTTTATTTATGTGCTTGTTAAATTATTCAATTTTATTTGAGTTTGTATGCTAAAGCATTTAGAATGTTATGTAATGAAAGAACACTCTGGCATTTTTGGATTTCTCCGATTTGGTAGTTGTAGGTGCCAGAGTAAACTGGAAGGTTCGAATATAATGCAAGGCTATATAAGGAAGTGGAAGAGCCTAGGGTAGCCAGTTTCGTTTCAGTTTTAGTTTCAGTGCAGTTCAGTGTCTGTTCAGTGTCAGTGCGGCCTAGTGAAGATTGTACAGTATATCTCCAGTACTTGTGAAAACAGTGAAGTGTAGTTGGCAAGCATTAAGTGTAATTATCTGGTGAATAAACACCGCGAGCTTGAGAAGCCAGTGTTTATTTATCACGCTGAGCCGATCTTGCTGTTGCACACCGACAGGCTGTCCATAGGAAGAACAAGTCACTGGTCAACGTCCTTCCTATGAGGTACTACTGTTGAAACCTGTGGCAGTGTGGGACGGGGACGTAACAATACTATTTTTAGGCACCACTATAGTAGTCACTGACCTGCGTATACAGTAGAATGAGTAGTGTAAACGTGAAAGATGCCGAAATTCAAGAGTTTTTTTGTGAGGACTTGCTGTTGTGAGTGGCATGGTGTGTAGGTGTGAATGTGGTTGCAAGTAGGTGTGGGTGTGAGGGTGTGCAGGTGTGGACGTAAGAGAGTGAGTGGGTGAGTGCGTGAGTGCGTGTGGGTGTAAGGAACTGAAGGAATGGGTGCGAAGGTGCATAATTAAAACTGTACTGATGTGAGCGTGAGAGTGTGGATGTGAAGATGTGAACGTGAGAGTGTGGGTGTGAAGATGTGAACGTGTCTGTGTGGGTTTTAGAGAGCGTAGGGGTTGGTGCAAAGAGTTGTGAATGTAAGGGTTTGGGAGTGAGCAAATGGATGGTAGGGAGTGTAGGGGTGGGTGTGAGGTTGTAGGCTACAGGCATGGTTGTAAAGGTGTAGGTGTCAGGGTGTGGAAGCGAGTGAGGCGTTGTATAAGTGTGGAAGTGAGCATGTGTACGAGTAGGTGTTGGCCTGAAGGTGCTGACGTATGTGTGAAGGGGTACATGTGTGAAGGGGTACATGTGTGGAACTAAGGATATGGTTGTGTAGGTGTTGATATGGATTTAAGACTGTGGGTATGTAGATGAGAGGGTGTTTGTGTGTGTAAATCAGACGGTGTGGGTGTGTAGATGAGAAGGTGTAGGTGTGTGTAGATGAGAGAGTGTGGGTGTGGGTTTGTAGATGAGAGGGTGCGGGTGTGGGTGTGTAGATGAGGGAGTATGGGTGTGGATGTGTAGTTGTGAGGGTGTGGGTGTGAGTGTGTAGATGGAAGGATGTGGGTGTGGGTGTGTAGGTGACAGGGTGTGCGTGTGTGGATGATGACTGATTAAAATGTGTGGGTGTGAGTGTGTGGATGACAGGATGTGGGTGTGAGTGTGTTGACTTGGAGGACGAGGGTATGAGTGTGGGAGCACGCATGAAATACGAGCCGCGTTACTGTCACAATTCCCTCCGTATCGTCTCGTATCATCTCGCAACATCTCGTCCACAAGCGTTATGGGTTGACCACTGGAGGTCCACCACCCATAACTCGTCCATCTTATACTGGCTCGCGATTTTTTGACAGGAGTAAGATGTGGCCTCTCCTCCCGCCACGGTGCTAACATCTCAAACGTATGGTATATTAAAGTGAACAAATATCAGTGACCGCGACCGACGCCACTCTCTGGGCTTCTTGCTCATGGCCTTAGGAGGCTTTCTTCCATTGAGATTGATTTTGGAAATTTTATATCTTAAACTCTTTCTGTACTGTGACGTCTTTATCATATTACATTACTGTTACCGTAGGTGGGGTTATTATTATTATTATCATTATTATTTTTTTTCAGACATTTCAATCTGGAAGGGATAAATCTTGCTCTCCCGAATGCCTTTACTACGATAGGTCTCCCACAAGCTGAATACAATTGTCTGGTAGTACGAGTAATAAAATCAATTTATCTTCGTAGTGAAGGCGTTGATATCGACATAGTTTGAATAAATAACATACGAGTGAATACTGAAGTGCCATATGCAGAAATAAACGGGCAAGAAATAAAGGCTTTTGTGTGCGAGCATCGTCAACTGCCTTCGTTGACGCTGACGTGTGAAGTCCTGTGTTGCTACTATAATCCGAATGTGTTTATTGATTAACAGAAGTATTCAAAGTGAAGCAGAATTACGTGATAACTTTTAAGATAAAGTGGTGGTGTGATGGACTAATAGCTCTTCTTTTATTTGCACTAATCAGAAATCATTTGTGTTGCATGCCTGCCATGTAAATATCAACATGCCGATGTATGGGGAATTTTATGAATAAGTGTACATCGTACAAAGGTATGTAACGAATAACTTAGACTGAAAAATAGCCATTAGCTGATAATAAAGAAAAAAATATGTAATGGCACAGCAACGCACACTTTAGTACATTCATTAAAAAAATTATATGTTTGAGGCAAAAATGATCACGCACTCGTTCCTCTGTCAACCATTCATATTACGCTTTTACATTCGTTTCATTTTTAACCAGACAGTATATTCAGCACTGGGTGTAACAGTGTATAGAGAGACAAGGTCAGAGAATGGACCCATTTTATTCAACGTTGCGCCAAGCGGGCTTCTTCGGGAATGACACACGTTGGCATCAACAAGCGACATAACAGTCCAGGCCCGGTGCACCAGTGTCAAAAGCAATAACAACAACGCTTATGAAACTGAGTAATAGACCTAGTCTGGCTCCCCCCTAGTTAACAAGAATGCCAATGGTTTTGCTAACACTAAAAAAAAAAAAAAAATCCATTTTCTTGATTAAAATGATCAAACTTCTCAGTACAGGCAGATTCTAGGCACTTTCTCTTGCATATCATCTTTATATATACCATAATGAATTTAGCTTCTTCCCAGTTTATTTTGTCGTCAGTATCTAATATGTGCTTAACAGTGCCGGCATAAACATGATATAAATAAAGTCGCTTATAATAATGCAGCTGTTAAACACAAGTTAGATGCAGACCATAAACTAATGAAGCTAAACTCACTGCGGTATACAAGAAAGTGATTTATGCAAGAAAAGGTGGCTAGAGTCTGCCTGTATTGAGAAGTCTGATAATTTCAACCAAAATAAAAGCTTTTTTATATTAACAAAACCATTTGTATTCTTGTTAACTAGGGAGAAACCAGACTAATTCTATTACATGGCTTCGTAAGCATTGTTGTTACTGTCTTCGTCACTAGTGTCCCGGACTTGGACTGTTCAATTCGCCTGTTGCTCCCAACGTCTGTCAATACCGAAGAAGCCTGCCTGGCGAAGCGTTGAATAAAACGGGTCCCTTCTCTGCACTTGGTGTTACTCCCCTTTAACTTCCTTGCTGCGTCCCCTGCTTCAATCTTTTCGTTGCTGTGGACCAACACAAGTAATTTACTCGGCCCAACTCCGTACGTTCACAAATACCTATGGTATATACATGGTGATTTGCTGCTACGGATGAACTTTAATATTTATAACACCACATGAATTTGCGCAACTGAATGAAATTTTCCACGGCCAAAGGGTTAACCCATTTTTCAGCGAGGGAGTTTTTCCAAGATGAATCCAATCGTCTATCGGCAACGAGAAGAATAAAAATGACATCATTGTATAAAAAAGGGTTAATGGTGACTGTTTCACCACAAGCGATCAGCTTAAGCTGAATCAGATCGTCTGAAGGAGTTAAGAATAATGTGTGGAAGACATAATTGTCTGAAGTTAATTATTGCATTTCGAAGTTTTTTTTCTTACTGTACTGATAATTATATATAGAAAGAGAAGCATTTAAAATTGGAGGTGTTATACACAGCTTCACTTAGCTCATGGTTGGAAGAGATCTCTATGCTTAAGAAAGCAGTCTGTCGATAGCAACAATAAAATAATGAAGTAATCCCCTCCTCCACCCCAAGGGGGACCCCCTCCAAGTTCCGAGTTTACAGGGAGGCTTCAGACATCGTGGCAGTGCTGTGTTTCTTTATATTCGACCTCCTGTTTATAACAGGCAATGTATGGAATCTTGGTAACTAAGAAATTGCCTAACGAAGTTTCTGTTTTACCCCCTTTATTTCGGTGGCATTTTTATATATTACTTTTGCCATCTCCTTATGATTTTGTTTAAGAGACACTTTCCGATGCTGAAGGATTAGATACAAACTTCACCAACTCTTTCACAACGACTGGAATATTTAAGCTGAATACAATTGCCAGGATGCGTTAAGAAGGAAATATAAAAATCTGTCATGGTATTGTAGGAGTTAAAGACATTGATGGAAATTTGAAGGGTAGCTGTACACGCGGAGCTAGAGGGACGGAAGGGGGGGGGGAGTGTACCTGGGCTTAAAGGGTTAAACAGAGAGGTAGGAGTGGGAAATGGAGAGGGGATGGGGGGGTGAACACATACAAGGACAGGATAATGGAACTCCGAAGGGCACAATGGCCTAGGTCCTTATCCATTACCCCGACCACTAATGCTTCGCCTGGTACAATAGCAAAGATTATTACCTTTTTCGGTTCCTTTGTGATAGCTTCAGGCCTCCCCCTACATTACCACGGGGTCACTGTGCTGTTGCGCTGCTGGTGATAGTGTTGAGGGTGCTGCGGTGTGGAGTGTAATATTTTCTCCCTTTAGTGGCATCTCTTCGAATTTTGTGACTCATTCTCAGCTAAATATAATTGCCTGGGGTTCGTTAGATAAACAACGGAGCTGCCCTGAATATAAGACGATTGTTGATGACCGCATGAGCACTTAGTTTCTTTGTCTCACTGAGCTGATTAAAATCGTCTAGTGTTGATAAGAAAAAAAAATACTGGAATTGCCCCGACCATGAAAGGGTTAGGTTATTGCACTAATATTACGAAAGCACAGACGAAATTAGTGACCTGGTTGCTTTCTTGTCGACGATATAGGGAGATAGATGATATAATAGTAGCTAGTTGACAGTTGGCATATTGATTAGATTGTTTTAGCGATAAATTATAAAAACCAGAGGTACTTAAGTAACACTCACATATCTAGCAATATTTACTTGTGGATTTTTTTTGTGTGTGAACAGATCTGGGAAGAGGGGATGGAGAGATCCCTTGCCTCTCCTCTAAGCAGTTATTGCTAAGATGATGTCCTGGGCTAATTTTAGATGAGCTGTGCAAATTGCAGTAACTTCTTTTAGGTATAAAAACAATTCAGAACTAGAAGTCAGATACTAAGCTGGATATCTGACTTCTTGTGCTTTCATCAGGTGACTTGGGTATATGTCTAGGAAAAGACAATAGTATAAAAAATGCAGCGCAGTAAATGAGAAATATACCTTTGCACACAATTTCACCATCACACGTATCAAAGAGAAATATTGTGTAATACATATGACAGAAGGCAAATAAGCACTGGCTATATATTGACGGAATCATCACTGCTTGCCTCACATTAATCAAGGGAATGACCGGAGTTGACCCGTTTGTTAAATTCCGGATCATTAGGCCTCAGAGTCTCATTACCGCCCCGTCACCATTCTCTTAATTACATTGAGAGGATGTGATTTAACGCTAATTCTATTTACATTCAGTACACACTCAGCACCACAGTTCTCGACATTTTCTGTGATTTAATGCCGATTCTGTCTACACTCAGTACCCACTAATCACCCACAATTCTTCGCGTTTTTATTTAAGGAGAATTATAGTAGTTGTTACAATTCAGACGATTTACCTCAGGTATTGTCAGCCTTCTCTAATAACATCAGGTGCTTGTATTAGATATATCTGAAAGTTATAGATATTGCATTCCCGAGCAGACCACGAGAACTTTGGGTAGGAGTCTCTTTACAGTAATCCTTTCACACCCAGAAATGAAATAGGACTCTGGAATTGTAATGTAACGGTTGCGTGTCGTAGTCCAGGCGTATGTT
>JAGKTI010009535.1:0-18170 GCA_018397915.1 Birgus latro | reverse complement strand
TATATATATATATTGGGGAACGTGCGTGTAAAATAATATATGCTAGATTATGATGATATATTTCAGCTCTATCTTCCTAGCTGCCACATCCATTCCCTACTTCCTCTCTCCCTGTATCATCCTATAGTCCGTTCCAGTTTAAAATTATACGGCCGTGACCTTTATCCTTCCACACCTGCCCATACTCCATCAGTTCAACTGCATCACTTGTAACTATAATTCATACTTTGTTGTGGATTATAGTTATAGGGGATGGAGTTTGAGTGAGGGAGTAGAGACAGGTGTGGAAGGGTGTGAGTCATTGGCAAGTGTTTAATTCTGATTTGCAATGGACTGCACCTGGGTCCATTTCTTGCTGGATTGACCCATCACTTCTCTGTAATAAATGACGGTGCTTCTTCCTCTCCCCTCACTGCCATGCACCCCCTCACAAACACACTGCTCCCCTCCCTCTCCTTTTCTCGTGCAATAAACTTTACTACTAAAATCCTCCCATCCCTTTTGTTGTAGTATTTTTACTGCAACATCCCCCAGTTTGTACCTATTACTTAAGTGGACGTGTTTTAACGTGATTCATATAGATACAGTACTGCCAGGTCACCTTTCTGTTGCATTGAAATGTGTTCAAAAGGAGACTTCTGTATAGCAGATGCTGTTCTCTGTCGCCAGGTTGTCATAAAAGCATAAATTATTTGTAAGTTCAAAATATAGTCTTGGCTCAATATGATACAGTTAGAATGACCAAGTTTAAGGACATTGTTATGGAAGTTAAGAGTTCACCAGTTAAAGGTGTGAATATAATTGAAGTTTAACCTAACCAGACACCAGAATACGTACAAAACATGTAAGTTATAGAAATTATTTTTATTTAACAGAGCAGACAATATGCTGGCAGCTTTGGCATATAGCAAATGCCATTAGTCTGCAGATTAAGTTCTGCCACAGATGCATTCTAGTAACACTCAAACATACATACACAGATTATCCACATAAGGTTTTTCTGTTTTTCATTTTTACTTTCTCTAGCCTGTACATATTTATTATTCCCCATTGTCTTCCTGGCATTCTCTTTTTTCTTAATATGCTTGATTTGTACTGTCACCTCACTCAACACCACAGATATTCCCCACAAATGCCATAAGAATCATTTAATCATTGCCCAGACATGTAGACAGCAGGATTGCAGTGCCCATTCACTGTTGCCTAGTTATTACCTAATTAC
The DNA here is from genome assembly GCA_018397915.1 of Birgus latro. NCBI lineage: Eukaryota > Metazoa > Arthropoda > Malacostraca > Decapoda > Coenobitidae > Birgus > Birgus latro. The sequence continues at coordinate 16,948 of JAGKTI010009535.1, read as the reverse complement.
ATACCAAAGCATTATACTGGGAGATGAGGTGCAATATAGGGTGTTGTTAGATATATTCCATTAGTCAAAATACTGAAGATTTGTGATATAATTAAATCACTAATTATATGAAATGCATTGTTTATTGCAGTCATTATTGACTCCTCTTTGCATTCAATAACTTGTTTTTGCAGTTTCTGCCTCTATTAAAGATGAAGCATTTATAGTTTTATATAGTTATTGTTTATTTTAAGCAGAGTTTAAGCAACATCTCATAAGAGGTAAAAACTGCATAAAATAGTTTTACTAAATCCTGAAAAATTAAGGTGTACTTAAACAAGATATCATAGGTATTGCTCTTGTCTCCTTTTTTTTTTTTTTTTTCCCATAAAGTTCAAGTTATGCCATGCTTAATTTTTGAGCAACTTTTGTATCTCATTTTCACACTTTCATCTACAAACATGGTCCATGTTAACTTGTGTTCATGGAATTGGACAGGATGGGGAAAGTACAATATTATCATGCATATTATAATTGATGAAGCAAAATCAAAACAGTTGTTTATTATTTTAGGGAGCAACTTGGTTGTGATCTGAAGGAGGAGGTATGTAAAAAAAAAAAAAATGTAGTTGGCTCCATAGTGATACATGTACAGCATACAAGCTTTGTATTTTGATCAATTGATTATTCTTAATACTGTCATCACAGTCATTTATAGCCTCACTAGAAGTGCATTTGCTTGATGATGAACTTAAGCACACTTGTTTACAGCATTTCAATGCTTTGGTTACCTGGCAGTAATTTTGCAAGTTCTGTAGTTATTATAGTCCAGTTAAACAACTGCCAGCAAAATAATGTCTTAATTAGGGCGGGACAGGAAGGCTGGGTGCTGAGGTCATTGTGTTGCATCATACAAGTCCATGATAATAGAGTGATTGAAGCAAAATACTGTAATGTTGCCCTTAAGCATTTATGTGCATTTTAATATGTTATGAAGTGTTGAGTAGTGACAGGTTTGTTGCAAGTATAGAAATGCGGGAGAACAACCTTCGTCATATAAGGTTGTGGTTATGCAGCCTTCCTCCCATATACACGCTCACCTAGGGCTGTACTCTTGTCGGTCTAGGAGATTCCCTAGCTTCCCATCCTTGTCAATTTATTTTTGTGTATGCTGCATTAATATTCTCTTGTATGATATTTCTGTAATCTTTGTAGGTATTGAAAAGATATAAATAACATAAATGAGGATACTGATGTGTGATATTCAGGATAAATTGCTAAGAAAGAGGTGTTAGAAAGCCTCTTGAGCTGATGAGGATATAGGCCCCCAGAACCTTCACCTTACCCAGCCATCAACTACCTAGCCAAGCCCAGTCAACTTACTGTTGCCACATTGTCCACAAGAGGCTTTCTGTGTAGTGCCCTGGCTTGTTGAAACTTCCACACACCAGCTCCACTACAAGAGGAACCCTACTGCAATGGGGTGTGTTTACTGTATGTGTGTGTGTGTGTGTGTGTGGTAAGCTTCTTCCCATCACCCAGCTAACATATTCTCCAACCACCCAGCCTAATATCTTCCCTTTTCACGCTTTCGTGGCAAGACTTTTGATTCCAATATTGTCCGTGAGATTATGGATTTTTCCTCACTGTTTCTGTGTATTTGAATGTGGACGTTCTTAGTGTCTTATTCTTGTTGTGTTGAATGTCAAAGACTTACAATCATTCAAGTATTTATATTCACGCATACATACTTATATATATTATATATATGTATCGTATATATAATGTATATATACATGTTGAAATATGTAACTTTTAAAATGGTGATAAGCAGATCTCAAGATGAACGTTGCTGATAATGAACTCTGTTTTTTTTTTTTTTAATAATAAAAGACTTAAGTGGAGTTCAGATGAGGAAGATTTGTAGATGACCCATTCTTTACCCTACCCACTCCCATCCACCAGTTTATCCCATCCCTCCTTTTACGTGACGCTTTTTTATATAATGATGTTTCTAGAGAGAATAAGATAAGATTTGTCATGTTTTATATATAATACTTACAATAACCTAAAAAAAAAATCCCCCCCCCAAGAACCTGTGGTAACTAGCTAATTTATGTTCACTCTTCCAGTTTCTTGTGATTTCTGAAGGCATTAGCAACTCTTCACTGGTGTCCCCCATTACCTGTTTATGTACCATAAGTGATTCTTGTAGGGTTTGCTCCATGGGTGGCTGAACCCCTTCAATCTGGTGATGTATTTATATTTTTCGCTACCTCTAGATGATTCTGTTCAGCATAGGTTGGACTTCCAACCATGGATGGGTTGCTGAAGGCTGGATCTAACCCCACAAGTTAGATGAGTCTCTCCTAAAGTGTATTTCATCTGGGGGTAGTAAGAATAAAGCAAAAATGATGATTCCAGGCTGAAGGAGTTAAGTCACCCCAACCTATGAAACCATTCAGCCCAAGGATGTCATTTTCATTTTATTCTTGCAGCCCTCAAGTGATTTCTGCATAGGAAAGGCCTCTTGTAGAAAAGCAGTTATAATCCAACTCCACTAGTCCCTTCACTACCAGGCCTCTCACTTAATCACGTGAGTCTGGGTAATGTCCTTTTTAGTTTATTCGTGCTGTATTAAAAGGCATTTATTATGATAGTTGCTACCATCTGGTTCTAAAACTGTTCTAAACTGAATAAAATCATCAGAAAATCACATTAATGAAGTAAAAAGGACATCCTCAGACATAGTAGGTTAAGCTGAGTAAAATTGTTTGTAGATGGCAAGAATAAAATAACAAATAATATCTTTGGGTCGAAGGGGCAAAGCAGTCGTCAGTGTATTGGTGCAGTTTTTTTTCAACGAGCATGTACGAGGAAAGCTCTGTACAGTATTTGTTTACACATAGATCACCTGCATGTGGGAGGATTACGGTATGTTCTTGTTACATATTGCCCCCTCCCCCCTTTTTTTTATTAAATCCATAGTATATCGCAAAAGATTGTGTATTAAAATTCCATTGATACCTGTGAGTCGAATTTGTCATTTCCCCCAGTTTACTGTGCTAGTTGTGTGGAAAATGTTATATTTTGAAGCATCTCCCTGACAGAAAAATAGAATTTATAACTGTATTGTGTACATTTAAGTCAAGGGAGACCGTATTTGTTGAGTGAAGCTTGGAAGGATTATTATTATTATTATTATTGTCATTGCCAAGGCCTAACTGGTTAAGCTGAATATAGAAGTCTGGAGATAACAGGAATATCATGCAAATAGAGTCCTCAGGCTGAAGGCCAGTGCATGCTCAGCCTTGTTCATTGGTCTGAGTAGCATAGATGGGTATGTTCTCTTTTGTTCAGTCCCCAGTGATGTTATTTATTATTATTATTATTATTATTATTATTATTATTATTATTATTATTGTTTTATTTTATTCTGGTTATCTCCAGATGACTCTATTCAAGTAAAGTAGATAGTTGTTGAACTGGAGGGTTTAGTTAGTTACAGCCTTCATTAACCCCTTTACTGTTAGAGCTGAACAAAATAAAATCATCTTAAGAAAAAAATGAAATAATACATCACCAGTCTGGAGTGGTTTAGCTGAAAAAACTGTCTGGAGATAGAAAGAATATAACAACATCCTTTCATGCCCTGTATGAGGAATATTCCGTGTTTGTGTGTGCTCGGCTTTTTTTAATATCGTTGGTTCGAGTGAGCTTGGATTTTTTTCCCCTTTTGTTTGGTTGATTGTTTATGTTTTTATACTTGGTTTCTCTTTATTTTCTGAATTTTGGTTGTTCTCTTTGGCTTAGTGATGTAAAAATAAGAGGGCAACAAATGATTAACAGCCCATTGAAGCTGGGTAATCCCCTTTTTAGTTCATTCATGATGCTACTTGATTATTTTATTCAACTTAGGAAATGCCTGTTATTTTGAAGGGGTGTATCAAGGCAATATCTAACCTCTCCAGTTTGCTGAGTCTGTCCTAAGCTGAATAAAATTATCAGGAGATGGTAGGAGTGAAATGAAGATAACATCTTGATGCCCAGTGGGTTAATGGGAACTCCATGTGTGTTTATGAGTGCGTGTGCAGTTTCCATGGCAATTGGTAACTCCTCTTTGGTTTTTAGTACTTTTAAGGAGAAAAAACTAAAAAAAAAAAAAAAATTATCATGACACAAAAAGCACAAGAAATCTGTACATTGTTTAATTTTAAGCTTTGATGAGTACAAATTTTCCATAGATGTACATATATATTTCTCTTTCTCCCCACTCCCTTCCCCATCACTCCCTCTCACCTAACCCTAGAGGAGCACTGCTGCTGTACAGAGTCTTATGTATCTGTTTAATCTTAACTCTTTCAATACGAGAAATCTCCCAAAGCTGAGTAGTACTGTCTGGCATGAGAAAAAGTTAAAATAGATAAATAAATAATAATAATACTGTAATAATTATACAGGAAGGGTTAGTGGAGATTTGTTTCTATCCCCTTCAATATGAGAAGCCTTTCTAAAGCTGAATAAAATGGTGTGAAAGTAACGAATAAACTTTGATCCCTTGATGATTCATCTTTTAATTTATTCTTGCTGCCACCAGACATCTTACTCAGCCGAGGAGAGACTTTTCAAACTGGAGGTGTCAAATATAGCCTCCATTAATCCTTTCATTTCAAGACATCTCCCTCAGATTATACAAACTTCATCTGGTAGTAGCAAGAATAAAACTGACTAAATATTTGAGAGTATTTCATCATGTTGAATGGGTTAAAAAGATGTCCTCATACTGAAAGGGTTAATCCCAAGAGCCATGACAAATTGGAGGGGCTGAGGTTTCAGGCATTGGATTGCTTGTGTCTTTGGGAAGAACTTTAATTTCTTTTTCTTTTATTCAATGAACTTTTCTGCCAGTGAGGGCAGTGAATGTCAAGGAAGTATAGTCCATTCTAGATTAAAATTATAGTCAGCCACAACTCTCACCCTTCTGCATGTGCCCATTCTCCCTCTAACTCCACACATGTAACTATAGTCCATTCCAAATTAGAATTATAGTTACAGGTGATGGAGGTAGAAAGAAGAAGTATGGGCAGGTGTGGAAGGGCACAAGTCATGGTCAATTGTAAATCTAATCTGGAATGGACTATTAAGAGGGATGGTTTGGCTGCCATGACACGCAGATTAGCGAACTAAAGTGATGCAGTTCGATTTGGTCAACTTGGGGAAGATGATTGCTATTTTTGATACTGCATGTGGCCAATCGATAAGTGTGTGTGACTCACGTACCTGTTGCCAGTTCTAGAGGGGGATTTAATGTTACTAGTGGTTGTGTAATGCAAGCCAAACCATTACACGGCATATCCTAGTGTATTTCACTTTTTATCATTCTATTCCTGCTTCTCTCCAACACACTCTCTCTCTCTCTCTCTGTCTGCCTGCTGAGATACAGATGTTGATTTTTATAGCTTAGCCATTGTACCAATAGATACCTTGTCTTAATTATTTCAGTATTAAATATGAAGTGAAACAATTATGTATAGTTGTAGTAAAAATAATGTAGTGAGTAATGTTAGACTTAGGCCTGAATATTTGGAGATATTTTTTCTAATTTGTAAATAAAGACATAAACAGTAGGCTACAGTTGATTAATTTTTGTATGTATGGTGTATTGTGTGTGTGTGTGTTTGTGTGTGTGTGTGCAAGGGACAAGGGGATGTGTATATATATTTTTCCTGTACTACACACAGTGTTTGTGTTTTTTTGTCCATTTTTGAGCGTTAGCATTGCCTTTTCTCTGTCCTATATAATTTGTTTAGAATAGTAAAAAATTGGCCTTTTTTAGAGGTTTTACTTTTTTTATTGTGTAAAATTCTGAGCTGATATGATAATAGTGTGTAAAGTTTAGGAATATAGATGGGAAGGACAATCACCTGTAACACTGTACAATTATCAATAACTAAAGATGCCCTTTTTTATGACATCAAAGAGGGGTACATTTTTGAGGTCACATCTTCAATACACTGTTGTATTCATACATTCTAATTTGCTGTTACTGTAATCAAATGTCCCCTTAACAGAGCTAATTTTGCCTGCCTAATGGAATGCCAGTATACGCAGTTCTTCCAATTTGCACAGTGTTTGTCAGTGTACATTCTGAGAGACAATTCGAAGGCTCAACTTGTGGCTTTTCACATGATTCTCTTTCCTCTCCTTCAGCACTTAGATTCAGGAGGATGGAAATTTATGCTGTCCAGAATTATTGGATCATTATATCTTTGTGACACCAGTTTTAGGCAGACAATTTCACACAGATCTTTGGGTAGGTTTGAGAAGGCAAAATATGTACTGTACATCGTTTTTTGTCATGTTTTATAGTCATCATGGTCATAAGAAACTCAGTGAAGTAGGGTAATGGGATGTGAGTTATCAGTGGAGTTGTAGCATTTTGCATTGCCAAATTGTGAGAAATGACTGGGTATAGTAGTTCCTTAGAGAGAGTTTAGTATATGCTTTGAGTGAATGAATGAATCTGTATTGAGTGTGTGTATGTGTGTGTGTACAGACTGGAGTATATATGCATGCGCTTAACTGGTTAGAAACTGGAGATGAGTCTTGCGTATGGTTGTGTTTATCCAAGTAACCTCGTAACTGGACACATTCAGGGCTATATGAATTGGATATATCGGAATATATATATTATGAGGCAAACTGTCAAGTGTATTACCATTGTATCTTATTTTTGATCAACCAGTTTCTTTCTGTGAGGAGTAGAATTAGAGTATTTTCTGTTTTATGTTGTTGCTGCCAGTTTGTTAACTCGGTAATAAAGCAGAATTTTATAAGCTTAAAAATGCAGTAATTTTATATAAGTATAGTACTGTACTTAAAATTTGATTTTAATATCACATACAAAGATGTTTATTTCACTTGTCACGTGATATAAAAATAAACTGATATCAAAAGTATTGGGCATTAATAAATGGAAAATATCAAAAGTATTGGGCATTAATATTAGACTTATTGTGATATTTATATTCTAAAGTGTATACTGTACTGCACGTGATGGCAGAGCAGTGACTAGTCAGATTAGGCAAATACTTACTTTTAAAAATTCCAACAGCAATTGACTGGGCTTTATGTGGTGATGAATATGAATCTAGAAGTCTGAGTGATGAGTATTTGAGACATTTGCTTGTGCGGTAGTTGTTTTTATTAGTAAGTTTATTTGTTAAAACATAGTTGTTATTTTGAATTTCATTTGTTTAAGAATGAAAGCTAAGTTTTCCTGTGATTAACTGTTCAAGTCATAATGGTTTTGTATTTTATTGAGAGATATACCTTGAAAGTGTTCAATATTGACAGTTTATTTTATTATTTTTGTTTTTTGTTTTGTTTCATCCCTCGAGTGAGAGTCAAGAACTTGAGAGTTCTTGACCAATAGTAGCATTTTTAATCATGTAAGTGTTCAAATCCTGCGGCATTTTACAATATTGTTGAAAGCTTCGAGACAAACCAAAGAGGAAGAGTAGCCATAGAAGCATTGTAAACCACCCAAGCCGCGCCTTTAATCCCCTCCCCCACGACCCCCAACCCCACCTGTCATATCACCCCTCCAGCACCACCCCATCACCATTCACCACCTCCTTTCCTGTACACCTTACCATTTGTACAGCAAAACATTTTGTTGCTCGCAGAAGACATAAAAAATAACCTCCTCCTATACAAAACAGGAATGCGTGGGAAAGATGTCTGAATCATCACCAACGCCCTTTTTTATTTTTCGTTAAATTATAAACAAAGGAGGCGAAATCCGTAGTGACCGGTACATGCCAAGCTTTAGTCGTACCCAGAACTATGTGTGTGCAATTAGCTGTATCCTCTTTGGCATAGAAGGCTTCGGATCACCTCATCCCTAGTTATTTATTTTGAGTATTACCACCTCAATATTTCCTTGTATGTTGCCTATTATCTTTTTATTCTCAGCATACATGAGTAGTGTACAAGGAGATATTAAGGTGTAATGTGCAAAATAAATCATACAGGTAGAAGTGCCATGAAATCTCCCTGGTGAATGAGAATACAAGCCAATGTCTGTGTGGGAGATCATTTGCCTCACCTGAACCTCTCCCCTCCCCTCCACTGTCCTCCCTTACCCAGCTCCCCATGTATTATGTTGGTCATTTTCCGATTTTATGTTTAGCATTTTCCCTCTTTTAAAAGTTGTGCTTAGATGATATGGGAGCGAGGATTAAGAATTGACTGAGGAAATGGTAGGTAGGGGAGGATATCAGGGTTTGGCTTAGAGGACCCCACATGCCCAGTAGTGTAAGATAAAAATGATGATGACTTGTAGTGTAGGGTAGATTCTATACATGATCAGTTTTTGTTCAGACATCTTTTGACATATTTGCAAATTTTATTGTTATGTCATTTTCAATAAAGATTTTCTTGTATATTACAAACTGTGTTATTTTATATCTGGCAGCTGACTTGTTTCTCAATTCTATGTTAATGTAGAAGGAGGAAATAAATTTATCTCAATACACAGCATTGCTGACACTGGAGAGAGATCCCTTCTCATGGCAACACTGACACACCTGGGCAAAAGACCCGCCAGGATGCACAAATATTCAACTCCTCCACCTCCCTAAAGGAGGATGGTGGGCTGCAGCATTAGTTTCCTGCAGTCCACTGGGTTTACATCCTAATGAGGCAAGAGTTGTAAATAGTTACTACAAATACTACTATTACTACTACTGTATAACTGCCACTACTACTACTACTACTACTACTACCACCACCACCACCACCACCACCACCACCACCACCACCACCACCACCATTGTAACTACTACTACGACTACTATCATCACCATCACCAATTTCGCTGTGCTTTTCCCTTGGCGTGGTGTAATCTGCCATGGACAGCGTATGCACTTAAGTCTTAGGGTTAGGTATTTGAAAATATACTGTGCACTATTTTTATATAGTGTATTTTATGTGGTGGTAGGTGGTGGCAACCATTAACCATTAACTTAATGTAGTGCTGCCTATGTCACCCATCACCTTTATTCTTTTTCTGTCTGTCCTCCCCTCTTCCTGTTTCTCTCATCTTTCCTGTTGTTTTTTATTACTCTCCTTTCCTTTTCAGGTGACTTAGATTGAGTGACAAGCTTAATGGTTTCCTTTAAGCCAAGAAACCATATACATCGCTGGGTGGTAACCATATAACCAACCCATACATGTTCCCTGCATGTCCACAAGTGGGTTGGTGGAGGATTAGTGCCCCTTCTGTAAAACAACTACAGTAACTCAAACGGCCACCCCTTACAGAATTATGGCATATGGCTATAGATAGATTGACAGATATTTTATGTTCTTTATTTATATCTATCTTGTACAAGGTTCTTCACACAGACATAAGCCATATTGCAACTATGGCTAAATACTACTGAATAACTGTCACATAGCTTATACAACTGCTTGTACATACTGATTTATAGCCTGTTTGTTTTCATCTGAGGGAACTAATGGACTCATCATTATCACTGGGGACAAACACCGTGGGGCACATAGCCTTACCCACCCTCTGGCTCCACCCTTGGGAGTCCCTTCATGTAACCCTCCAAACAGTGGCTCTTCCCCCTCTTAATATCTCAACATGTATGATCAACCTGCTCCAGCCACGAACTCGGCCTTCCTCTTAGTCTCCTCACCCCTTGGTTAGCTCTCTCAGAATTCACCTTGTGGGCAGGGTCAGCCTCAAGAAAATGGGCCACATACCAGTATAACGAGTCTGTGCAGACATGAGAGTAATAGGCCTCGATTCAGTCTCGAGGAGTAGTCGCGCTTTACGTACCTGGTCGTGCTAGTAATACCCCATGATCCTGTGAAGGCACGATCCATATCTCAGCCACAGAGTAAGATAGGGAGCACCAGTGCCTTGATGATATGAATTTTCGTCCTTCTACACAAAGGCAATGCTAAATACCTACTCACACTACGTGAATACTATTTCTTGTTTGTATAAAAGTTCATTGAGCCCAAGTCTACTTAAAATGTAGACTACACTTGGGCACCAAGTGAATTGACAGGGATCTTTGCCACGTTAGAGTAAATGCGCTGGAATTGTATATGGTATTGTTAAACTGTGGGAAGTTACTTCTATGGCCACTTTTCAACAAGTACGTATCAACAAACTTATGGTCACTTTACTGTCATTATTAAGATTATGCCGGAAGAAGCAGGTGGGGGCAGGTAGTGCTACCACATACACTCTCTTTCCAGTTACTGGCAAGCCATATGGTTTTCTTCAACTCAGGGAACCATTTTACTACGCTGGGTGGTGACCATATACCCAAATGACTCCTGGTGATTTAGTGGGTTTAGGAGCTCCAACCGGATTGGACCTGTATTGGTTTCCGTCTGAGGGTTGGTTGGGGTTTAATGCTCCCATTAAGCTACTCATGGAAGAAAGCTATTCACAGAAGAATGAATCTGGTCACTCATGCCCTAAATATCGGGGCAGTATAGCTTCACCCCAGGCCTCTCTACTCCTGTTTACGTGGACAAATATGATTGCATGGTGATGAACTTTCCTTGCATTTCTTGTAAAAACAGATTATTTGAACGATTTGGCACTCTCATCCTCGTCCTTCCTGGGGAAAAAAAAGAAAAGAAAAAGAAAAGACGGAGCAGTAGTAGCAGCTACCAGTAGTAGCAGTAGTAGTTAGTAGCGGTAATAACCCCAGGCTCATCTGGATGTGAACTCAGTGAACTGCAGACCGAAGGTCCCCAGCTCCCACAATCTTTATCTATTGCCAGACGCTACAATCCGGTAAGGGGTGGCCATTTGACTTTGAGTTATTTGTTTTACGAGGAGGGGCACTAACCCTCCACCAACCCACTTGTTGACACGTAGGGAGACTCCTACAATCACCCATCCATTTTAGGGGGCAAGGAGAGTACTGAGGGGTGTTTGTACAATCAGGCAGTTCCACCAACTGGTTTTATCAGTGCCACCTCCTGAAGACATCCCTCTCCATCACATACGACAGGAAAAGTCAAAGCTATAAGATTTTTGACTCGTATCTTTCCCGTCCTGTAAAGGCAGTTAAGACTAGGAACTGGTGTAAGTTTGGGAATCTCATCCAGTCGACATATTAGCCTACCAATCAGGAAGTTTCCAGACCATTTATAGTACGGTATATTCCATCAGACCGTTGTGACAGACTAACACGTTTGCTGACATGTTTCATCTTAGCTACTTATATAAAAGTGCTAAATTATGATCTAGGTGGTTAAATGTCTAAATGAGTTAATCTGCCATGACAGCAGATAGACCCAAACAAGAACCATCGAAATAATAATAAAAAGACATAAATGCAAACGTGAAGGACGAGCTGACAACTGCTATTCAAAATGTGAAAATTGCCGACCGTGATAAAAACTGCCGATTTGTTGAAATCCAATGTGGTCACGTGAAGTTACCCCACGCCGCCAAGACGCCATGTTCTGCATGCTGTTACTGGTATTGTTTTCACTGGTTTATATTACAGTGCTCTGCCACCACAGCCTGTCCTTTTATTGCATCCGTAGCTTAGTATAACAGGTCCGCTGTGTAGTGTATTCTGTCTTTGAGTTTGTTGCACGTATCCTTCCCTCAATGCGCTGTGCGACACTCATTTTGCATGTCCCACGTTTGCGCATGCGCGACACCTTCGCGCAGTTTCTGCCATCTCCTGCCCGGGAAGTCACGCAGGTGTTTCAGAATGCCGATGCTATCGCCCCGTGCCCTTGTTATGTGGTAAGTTATACGATGAAGTGGATATCTTTAACTGTCTGCACCGTGACGTATTCTTGCTATTTATTCAAAGATTTGACTTGGAACAAAAGACTAAATCCGTGAAGACGGTGGCGTCACCAAGGTGGTCGTCAGAGTTGTTGCCATTTTTCTTTTTGGTAAAGGTTGCTGATGGATATCTAACTGCATCTGACTGAAGCCGTGTTTCCACTGCTACCAGAAGATTTACTGAATCCCGTGCCGTATCCTGGCAACCACCAGATGCATTTATTGAAAATAAAATGGCATCTATGACGTAACTCTGGTCGTGGTAAGGACGTTGACGATGCTGTTGCTATGTGCTAATTGCGAGTTAGGTTATCTTCTGAAGTAGTTATCTTTAAACCTCTTAAATCAGATACATGTTCTTGCCACTTCCATTTGATTCTACAAAACTTAGAAGAGCACCCCAGTAATGAACGAGGTTAATAAAGTCTGCCCAACTTCTGTTCCAAGACTTTCCAGAACTGAATAGCAAGATCCCAGATCTTACCACCAATAACAGCAGCAGCAGTAGTTGGAATCCCAGGCTCATTTGAAAGTGAATCCGGCGGACTGCAGGCTGTTATCATTTTGCATTGAAGTCCACCATCCTCCTTTCAGGGGTTAGGGAAGGGAGTTGAGGGACGTTTGTAAAACCGGGCAGAGTAGTTGCTCAGAAGTGCACCGTAGTGAGCACTGAACGGGGTTCATGAAGATTGTATTTAACCTCTCCTTTTCCAAGCCTCTGTGGAACTGAATAGCCAGATAGCACAGCAGCACCCGCAGCAGTTGCAACCGCAAGCTCATCTGAAAGCGAATTTGGCGGACTGCAGGTTAAGTTGTGCTCATCCTGTTGTACATCCCCCTCCCCTCGGGGAATAGGGAGGAGTTGAGGGTCATTATACCATGCAGTGTAGCTGCTAAGTTGTATCGGCGAAGGCGTCTCACTCCAGCAACATGTAGCGGAAGTAAAATGAATACGGCAACGGATGGGTGGAGCTAACCACTTAAGACTTGTACAGCAGAAGGGGCTTGAGAAATCGTCTTTAGGTAGCAATGGTAAACCATTAAGTTCAAATAATTTCGCAGAATTTGAAGGCTAGGTCTGTAGGCAACATTTCCCGCCGGGCCGACTCATCCTTCGCTAGGTGTCTTCACTGAGTGGGACTAATTTTGCGTTCGTATTTATGAGATTCTGTGTCGTGTGGAGGTGTAGCAAGAGTACACTGCCTGGCACGTCCAATTTTCTTCTGGAAAGGGCTACTTTTTATTCATTATTTGCATACAAAAGTAATCAGCGGCATTCTAATTTCCCGCCCTTCCAGGAAAAAAAAAATTGTAACAAAGTGGCAGGTTAGCCTATGTGAGCAACATAAACAATACCGAATTTATGTTTTCATCAACGGTTTTTGACTTTAATTACCCAACTTTGTAACCTGCATCTCTAAAGGGGTGTGTTGAGTGGCACCACTTCGTTGTTGTACACTATTTGTACAAATTTGTAACCACGGAGTGACGGACTGCGTATTACAGTACTGTGCTTTGCTGAAGGAAGCACAGTGAGACCCACTATCTCCTTTTATTGTATTGATAGCGTAAAAGTCTGCACTCCGTGCGGACTTTAAGCTAGCTCCTGCGCAGGGCCAAGGACCAATTGGGCCGGAGGCCCAGTTAGCACTCAATTGAGTTCAAATCACAAACTCCGTAGAACTTCAATTGAGTTGAGTTCTTCAAATCACAAACTGTTCAAGCACCAGATGAAGGGCAGATTTTCAATCCCGGGATCATCCTGATTCCAAAAAGGTATAATATGTCTATTTAGAGCGTGTCCCGAGTTAGAGGGGTTTCAGACACACGGACTGACAGACAGAATTTCACAAACTTCAAGCACCAGATGAAGGGCAGATTTTCAATCCCGGGATCATCCTGATTCCAAAAAGGTATAATATGTCTATGTAGAGCAAGTGTGTCCCGAGTTAGAGGGGTTTCAGACGGATGGACGGACAGAATTTGCCGTTTATTTATATGATAGATGTACGGTACTCTGTATGCAGTAGACCTACCTTTACAACAGACAACCAATCCAGCAACCAGTCTCAGCACTCAGTTCAGTGAAGCTCGAAGAGATGAGTGGGTAACTGGGAAGGCTATTTCTAGTTCAGTATATATCTAGTATGATCACAACGTTCGGATTTTTGGGAGGAACTGACGGAGAATTATGGGATCTTTCAGTTCCTAAGTTAATTATTTACCGATGTAAGGGGAAAAAAAGTTTCCAAAGTAGTCCAGTTCGTTTAGTCATAGCGAAATGGAAATGGTATTAGGAGGTAAGGGGAAAAAAAAAGTTTCCAAAGTAGTCCAGTTCGTTTAGTCATAGCGAAATGGGAATGGTATTAGGAGGTGACGATGGGGATGGGATAAAGGATACATTCAAATTTGTATGTTACTAAGGGACATACTAGTATTAGCAAACAACATAAGCTGGAGCAAATGGCGAATATTCATACAGTATCTTAACGGCACTCACCGTAGCCTTAAGTTAAGGCTGACTCACTGTCAGGTCTCTTAACAATTATTGTAACCTAAGTACTTCTGGAATGCCAGTCGTAACTGCCTAGATTTTATTCCATAGTTTACAGTAGTTGGAGAGTTGAAAATTAATGTATTCCACCATTGAAAGTAATGTTATGGTACAGTAAACCCTTGCTTTACCGTACCCTTCTAGACTGGATATCCAGTTTAATGAACACGTTTAGGGTTCGGACAAAGTATCGTAAATATCGGATACCATCGGGTAAATGAGAAAACCCACACGGACCTACCAGGCAACTCTATGCCCACCAGACATTTTTTTGGATTTAACACAAACCATTTGTTATATGGGGCGTATGACCTAGGCCTAGCGGATCACTTCCTGTGTTGGAGGGCACTCATAATGCCGTTACCAACACTGGCAGTGATTTTTCCCACTTGTTTGGGCAAGTATGAAGAAATAGTTGTCTACTTCGCCCACTGTCAGGAAGACAACATCGTCTGCCTTGACCATTCCAAGATGGCGGCTGCATCAAAAGTATGTCATGTGGCATCTAGGCTTACTTATATCTATTGGTTAACATTATCACACGACATTCTTTCTCCTTAACTTTCTTTAGAGTTTATGTGCTCATATTGAACATCTGCATATACGGTTGACTTTTTCTACAAGTAGCAGTTACAGAATATCTTGGAATAAACAAAAAAATGTGACAAACATCATCGGAGGTAGTACTGCACAATAAAAGATCATGGTATGATGGAAAATAGTGTTTATTTTTTATGAATAAGAGAATTTTTAATAAAGAGTGCAATATAGGTATGGAATACTAAAATAATGACTATAAAGGAATTTTTATGTACAGGATTTACAAGACCTCAACCAAAGATGAAAAAAGGGCCAAATCCTTAATCACTGCTTGAGATGTAACCGTAACATAAGCTGATAGAAAAAATAAAATCCTCTGGACTTTCATGATAACACAAACTCAAACAAGTCATTAACCTTCTAACCACCATGTTGTCTGGACATGAACTATCACAACAACAAAAATATAAATTCCTCTCACAACCAAGTTATTAAATCTATTATACAGCAACTCAAGTCCTGATTAAAAATTCAGTCCTAAAGCTAAGTTAGGATGCAGCTGCGTTTCCCTGCACTCAAGATTTCTGCGTTGTGTTAAATTTACACCAGTTTTTTTTATGTATATAATATGTATTTTTATATATATATATTTATATATAATATCTTTTAATCCCAAAGGACAATTTGTATTGCCTTGAATATGGTTCTATCAATATAACTAAGGCTAATTCTGTACATGATCAACTTTAGTTACATATCACATGTACTTTGGTAAATTTGGCATAGTTCTGAAGAACTAACCAAAATCTATATAGGATACACTACGACTAAATAAAAAAATCAGTTAATGACAATTATCCGGAACAATACGATTTTGTACCAGTCTGCTAGCGTGAGGAGTCAGGAGTACATTGGTAATTTGATCTGTCAACTACTATGAGAGATTTGTGAATAAAGTATGCCAAACTGTATTCTTAATACTGGTCCAATACAGCATAAATCTTGTTCTGGATAATCACTAAGTATTAATCTTCACTAAGTATATATTATGTATCATTACAATAATCAGATTTGGTTATTCAGAATCCACTGTATTATGAGTCTTGCCCCCCAGTGGGAGGCTAAAATGCAGCGTAAAGATAATGGATGAATTCCCACTCAAGCACAAGTGAGTGAGCGAGGGACAGATTAGGTTAGTGGGATGGTTCTGAGATTCACTTGAGTTTGGAGGGGGGAAGGGGGGAGAGTGTTGGGAGGAAGTGAAAGGAAGAGCACCAATTTCTTACATACAGTATGTTTGAAAATTAACCCCTTCAGTACGATGATGAAGGAGATTTGTTTGTTGCTGTCCTCACCTAGATTAAGGCATCTAGTTATGGATAGATTTCTTTAGTTTTTCTTTGTTTTTTTAATTTTATTTTTTAAAAATCACAGTACCACCATATCATTTTTTTCAATTTTGGAGGCCATCTAAATTGAAGGGGGTTAGGAACTGTTTCCAGTAACCCTTTCAGCACAGTAATACTGTACTTTTAACATTTTAAAGTGATTAATCCATACGATTCTAAACAGTGTAGGGGATAAAATTGTAGTGAAGGGACTAAGGGTGTTTTCTGTCATTATATTACAGTATTCTGGAACGGCAGGCATGTGAGCTCCAAAAAAATGTATGGTACAGTATGTGATACTTCTGTTATTTTGTGTTCTGTGTCACTACTGGCAGTCCTCTTTACAAGTCAGGGATGTGTTCCAGAATTTCACAACTTTTTTATATACAATACAGTATTGTAATTGGTACAGCAGATTGTGGGAACAAATCAGCTTTAAAGGTAGCAGTGAAATAAACGGCATGTTTTCTGCAGTTAACCATGAACACTGTAGCAAAAAAAATGTCAGTTATTAAGACATATTGAGAATTTCCATACTGGTCTGCAAGTTTGCACTACTGTAATTTGATTTTACTTGCAGATGTGACTTTGTTTATGAGGGTTTACACCATGTTTTTATGTAAAGGTGCCTAGTGTAACCAC
>JAGKTI010009534.1:19602-30735 GCA_018397915.1 Birgus latro | reverse complement strand
TATATATATATATATATGAGCCTCTGTGGTGCAGTGGCAGAGTGTGCGTCTCGCACGCTGGTGGGTGCTGTTTCGCCTCCCGCCAAGGTTGTAAAAACTTTGGGAAACGTTCACCAAGCTACTGACCACTTTGGTGGGCACAAGGGATGCTGTGGTTGAACCAGTGTTGCATACTAGTATGCTTGCACCCTGTCAGTTTAAGGCGGGCCTATTACACTTGGTTCACAGACTACACTCACATCCAAAGCCACTACAACACAACAGTTACACTCATAAGCACTTCTCACCCAACATACAGTCTCTACCAGACAGCCTAAGCCACTGGGTAGAGATACATGGCTTGTATCGTCCCTGCTTCGGTAGGGATATGCCAGTCATGCATAGATAGAATTGCGTTCTACTGAGGTAGGCCATACAGATCATCTATCCCAGCTAAGGCTACAGGAGGACCGAACTCTGCCCAAGTGGTGCAAGGCAAACGCTCTACCAATGCACTAACCCGGTGCCCTACTTATGCGTCGGAAAGATAAATTATTGGCTGTATAAGCATGTCACTCACAGTTCCATCAACTCAAGGATTATGATTCCATGTTTACATCTACGTCCACTACTACGTATGATAATACGTTTAGGTCGGCCACTCCAACAGGTCTATGTCTCCTTGCTCTGCAAACCAGCGTGTGACGAGGCCAGCAGTGTGGACCGGGCAGTTATCCTGCTAAAATATGCCAATTAAAATGAATCTCTCTCTCTCTCTCTCTATGGATATATATATATATATCTGTGTGTGTGTGTGTGTGTGTGTGTGTGTGTGTGTGTTTATGTATGTAACTATGCATGTGTGTGTATGTGTCTAATATAAATCATATTTTCATAATGGCTTATTTACATTCTAAAAAAAATTTTAATTTGAAGAACAATCAAATAAGCTTATTTATGGCAGCATAAGTTTAGTTCTATATTTAACTGCATAAACATAATCCGCTCTGGGTAGGGAAGAGCTATAGCTCGAACAGTGGGGACCATCACCTCTTCCAGCATTTCGAGATATATTTAAGAGTTAAACCGCCCTTCGATTTCTGCAAGTATCCCAATGCCGTATAAATGGACCCATCCCCACACACTGCATGTCACATGGCCACTTCTGGCGACTTCGCAAATGTTCTCACGAGAGTATCTGGAGCCACTTCGTCGATAACAGTGAAGTTGACCATGTGTTGTGGAAGAAAATGTTTTTCCGTCCGAGAAAATAACTGTGCCCCAAAATCCAGGTTCTTGTTCACATACGTCTCTGCAAATCTGAGGCGAAGATTGCGGTGTCTCACAGTCAGTTTCTCTTTCTCTGCAGGAATTCTGTGATGCAACCCCCTCTCCTTCAGTATCACTCTATACTTGCATGTGGAGATTGTCCCTGATAGCAACAGCATTCATAATCAGAGTTCTTGATGCTTCCTCTATGATTCTGTGGCAGTCCTCCTAGGCGCCACAGACCTTGGATGATCTAGCAAATTACCTTCTGCTCTCCACATTCTCCACCATTTGTCAACAGCTGTATGAGACACATCTAGTTCGGGAGATATTTCAGTAGTGTAGTGTCCTGCTCCCTTCATTCCAATTATCCGTCCTCGGTGGGCTATCTTATCGTGGATTTAGGCCATGATCTTTGAGCTGAGCTTGTGATTAAGTGAGGTTCAACGGGGTTCTGATTAAGTTCGTAGCATCCATTATAACTACACCTCTGTATGGGGTTAGGATAGTCTTCACCGACTCACGATGCATGCATGGAACAAAAATTTACTCAGATCGCTGCATCAAGTTTGGAGAAAGGAGTAGGATAACATGAGTGATGTCATACCAAAAATTAGGGTTTTAGGAACACAGAAAAAAGAATACAAGAACATTCAGTCCAGAGTGGTGGATATACTGGGTTATTGCCATTAACAGAATAAAAGAATGCAGGCAGAGTGGCGGGTAAAGAAAGTAGTGGAGAAAGAGAGAGAGTGAGGGACGGAATGGGGGAGGGAGGGAGAGAGAGAGAGTTGGGGGGTGGGAGGGACACCATGAGGGAGGAAAGTTAGAGAAGGGGAAGGAGGTTGCAGTTTCATTATTCTGAAACAGCAAATGAATGTTTTCACACGTCACTTTATAAGTTCTGACGGTTTCTGCATTTTCTTATGTTATGGACATAATTTGTATTCGAAACTATTTTATAGCCAACTCTACCAATAGTTAAAAAAAAAAATCATAAACGGCTTTTAAATGCATATGTGGCAACTATTGACTTTACACTATTGCCAGACCAACTGAAGCACTCCATACAAGTAGCCTTGCAGCGAATTTCTGCTGACGACTGTACAACACACTACAGTACTGCAATGCTAGTGAAAACAGTTTAAAAGTCATTGGTGCAATCCGGACTAATGTCCGATATATCGGAAAAAGTCCAGATTAGCAGGGGAAAGTCCAGATGTTGCTTTCATCGGAATTTTGGAATTTTCGTAATGGTTTGGGTCCCAGTTAGTCCATTATAGTGAGGTCTTACTGTAATATATTGGTTACCATCACTAAAAACTAAGCATCTCTGTGTTAAGAATGGCATATATGGAACCTACATATTATATTTTAAAGCTGGATGCCCCAAAATTATTCATCCATCCATCCATCATCCAATCCTACATTGCCCCATGAGAAGTGTAGGAGCCTGGGGCTAGGCAAGCTGGTCCTGACATTTAAGATGAAAGTGACAAGCCTCACTCATCCCTGAGTGGTACAACATGAGCAATAAAATCCAACCATCCCTGGGATATAAACTTTCACCAGCTCAATCTGACTGGAGTGCTATAATTACCTACTAAACCACCAGCAGCCACAATTTGGTTATATGGTTACCACCCAGCGTAGTAAATGGTTTCCTGGTGTACTCATCTACCTATCTATCTATTGCCAGATGCCTCAATCCTGCACGGGGTGGCCACAAACAAATCGCCTCCATGTCACTGTCCCCTGCCATTTCACTACCACGCTCCCAACTCACACCCCCCTCTCTCATATACCTCTCCACTCCATCCCTCCACCTCATCCTCGGAGTGCTGGAGTGGGTTTGGATATGCGTGTACTCATAAAATTAAAATTAATTCTGGGCAATATGTATAGTAATGCTGCTTACTTCCATCAACTTTATCATTCTTTTTCTGTGTCTGCTCTCTTCCCTTCCTATTTCTCCCATCTTTCCTGTCACTTTTTATACTTTCTTTCCTTTTCAGGTGGCTTTACATTGAATGACAAGCCTAATGGTTTCCTGTAAGCCAGAAAACAATGTACAGTGCTGGGTGGGTACCATATAAACAACCAATATGTGTTCCCTATGTGTCAACAAGTGTAAATACAGTAAGAAATACACTGGTCAGAAACTTCACAGCTTCAGTGTTTTATATCATCCTTTTCCTTAACCCGAGGAATCCCATCGACGTATAGGTACGTCGCGATGTTTTGTCACAGCTACACCCATCGACGTACGGGTACGTCGTGCAATTGCAAGGGTCATAATTTGCACAATTTTCAAGTTTCATGGGTGATTTTTGGTAGGCATATGTGGGAGACCTTCCTCTACCTGCTGTCAAGCAGGGATACTGCCTGGCCCCACCTAATGCCCCCCCCTCCCCCCTACACTGGCCAGTAAAGGTATGTTGCCCCACAACCTCTCCAATGACGATTCTCTCGGTGAAAGTGATTCCTGCGGTGAAGGACAAAGAAATAAAGAAGCTAGAGCAAGAAACAAACAGAAGTGATGAGGTGGTAATGTCATAAAGGAAGGTGCCATATGTGGATGTGTTTGGTGACTGCAATGCTTCTACTGCCTATATAAATGTGTGAAAACCAATATAGTCTGTTACTACACATAAATTCGTACCAAAT
This sequence comes from Birgus latro, assembly GCA_018397915.1. Lineage (NCBI taxonomy): Eukaryota > Metazoa > Arthropoda > Malacostraca > Decapoda > Coenobitidae > Birgus > Birgus latro. Next base: position 26,820 of record JAGKTI010009534.1, on the reverse strand, counting down.
ACATAAATAAATACGTAACTGAAAGTGGCTTGAATTAGTTAACCCTTGCATAGTTCGTTTTCTTTAGCCAGGTACCCTGAAAAAGAAGGAAAACGTAAGGTTGCATGACACCTGTATCAACATTTTTAAGCACAGGATCATGATTTCTCTATGAATTTTCAATGTTTCTCACCGAAAGCGAAGGTTTGAGCCAATAAAAAAAAATTCCAAAAATGCTCGGGAATTTGGGGTACCGTAGGTTGGAAATCAGTCAGGACGTGACGGGTTAAAAACTAAACACCTTCCCTAACCATAATCAGCACATGAATTGGCAATAAATCACTTTGCACTGCTTTCTTTTTACCGTATTCATTTACTGAATTATCAGTGACCCAAAGGCAACTTTAAACAACACTTTCCCACTTTTCCCTAAAGAATACAGATCACTCTTCTCACAATACAGTTTTTGTCAGTGGAACAGTTGTCTTCTGACTCTAGACTCCTTAAATCTAGCCCTCATCAAAGACTAATTAGTTGGCTCCCTCAAACCTCCATGTTCTGAACCCGCAGGGTGATCTGATGGCACATTGACAGGGCAGACAGGGATGGATTCAGAAATTATCTTGCTGACATTCCATGGCAGTCTTTCTTCTCTAGTAACATCAATTCTACCCAGTCCCACATTAATGACTTTATACAAGCTGGTTTGGAATTGTTCATACCAAGTCAACACTTCACTAAAAGACTGGACTCCCCATAATGGTTTGATAGCACTTGTGCCAGAGCAATGGACCAAAAGTCATTAGTAAGTAACTCTTACTTAAAATAAAAAACATCTGAAACACTCAATTTAAAACTGCTAGAAACCAGGCAAATGAAGTAACAAATCTCGCTAAATCATACTTTCTTCACAACCAAGCATCCAAACTACTAAATAATCCTAATGACAACAGAATACAGTATTCTGGCCAACTCTCAAGTCTTTCAGTAATAACTTTAACAAGCCATCACCCATTCTCCCACTAAAATCTTCAGAAGGTAACATTACAAATGACCTGCATGGTAAAGTGAATATCCTTGCCAGTACATTTGCCAGATATTCTATGTTTGAGGAAGTAAGCCAGAAAAACCCAGTACTAGAACTTGACTCTCACAAAATTGCTCCACTGAAAATACAGACTGGATATATAAAATCCATCCAAGACAATTTACCAACCAACAAAGCTCCAGGACCAGATGGAATTCCTCCAATTGTTTTGAAAAAGTGCTCCCCAGAACTTGCCTCTGTTCTAGCTAAATTATTCAGACTATGCATACGTACTTCTTCATTCCCCAATTCTTGGAAAGAAGCAAATATCCACCCAATTCCAGAGAAAGGAAGTTCTTCTGACCCCTCTGACTACAAACCAACAGCTATCATGTCTTCTCTTGGTACAGTATTTGAAATTGTAATAAATAAGTACATAGTTAAACATCTTGAATCCAACAACTTAATTAGTGATAGATCGTATGGATTTCGCCAAAGGAGATCCACCATTGATATACTCAGTCTCCAGACTCACACCATCCACCAATCAATTGACCAACAAGGAGAAGCTTATGCAGTAGCCCTTGATATTTCCAAAGCTTTAGAGAGAGTGTGGCACCATACCCTGCTACCCAAACTCCCTTGCTATGGACTAACGTCTTTTGTTCCTCTATTTCCTCGTACCTCAGTGACAGAAAGATAAAAGTAGATAATGAATATTCCAATTTCCACTCAGTTAATACCAGTGTGCCACAAGGATCAGCTCTGGCTCCAACCTTATTCCTAATTCATATTAATGATCTATCTGTCACCCATAATCCCATCCATTCATAAGCAGATGATTCAACACTTCACAGTTCATTCACACTTAAAAACCCATTCACAACGTTTAATATCTCTAGCTCACAACTCTGTACAGCAATCTCTATAAATCAAGATTTAACTAGGATCAAGTGAATGGAAACAAAATAACCTTGTCTCATTTAATGCTAGTAAAACCAAATACAGTAAAACCTCACTATAACGGAATAATTGGGGCCCATGCCATTCTGATTAAAGTGACATCTGGACTTCCCCCTGGTAACCTGGACGTTTTCCAATATATCAGACAATAGTCCAGACTGCACCAAAATCATCATAATGCAGGAAGATATTGCAGGAAAGTAAGGTGGTGGGAGGTGAAGTGGTGAGACACATTCAAGTGGACAGACACTGTGAGAGTGAGGGGAGGCAGGCAGCTCGCAAGTGGGGGTGGGGGAAGGCAGGGCGGATGGGGAGAGAGATATGTCTAGCAGCACTGTCTCAGCAAATGAAAAGAGTAACGAAAGAAAGATGATGAGGGAGATGGTGCCACCAACTCTCTCTCTCTCTCTCTCTCTCACATTCTCCTTCCGTCAGAATTTTCACGCTCATTTCCTTTCCTCCTTCTACATCTTTCACATCCTCCTACATCTCATTCTCTCCCTGCTTCTTAATTTCCTCCCTCTTGTACATCCTTCACAGTCTCCCTCTTTTTCTTTCCCTTCTTTCTCTCCTTCTCCAATCTTCCCTCCCTACTTAGTCTTTCTGTATTATGTTTCCTGCACCCTTTTCCCTCCCTCAATGTCATTTTCTTCCCTCCCTCTGCTTCTCACAATTTCTTATCTTCCCTCCCTTCCCCTTCTTTTCATCCTCTTTTTCTTTTCCTTCCTCCCTAGTCTCTCACTCTTTCTCCCTCTATTTTCTTCTCTCCCCCTCTATTTTCTTCTCTCCCCCTCACTTTCTCCTTCTCTCCATCCCCCATTTTCTCTTTCTTCCCTCTCTCTGCTTCTCACTTCATCTTCTCTCCTTCCCTCCCATCTTCTTCTTATGTTTTCTTTCTTTCCCTCCCTCCTTGCCAGTTCTCTCTCCCTTCTCTCTATTTCCCCCACTGTTTAATTCTCTCTCTTCACTTTCTCTCTCTCTCTCTCTCTCTCTCTCTCTCTCTCTCTGTCTGTCTTCTTTCCCTCCCTTTGCTTCTCACACCTCCACCCTCCCTCCTTCTTCTCATTCTCTCTTTTTTTCCTTCTCTTCCTCCCTATTCTCTCTCTCTCCTGTTTTCTCCTCTTCCCCCCACTTTCTCCCTCTCCCTCTCCCCATTTTCCTTTTCTTTTTTCCCTTTGTCTTTTTTTACTCCCTTTGCATCTCAAACTTTATATTCCCTCCCTCCCTCTTCTCATATTCTCTTTCATTCCCTTCCTCCCTAGCCTCTCTATCACCTTTTGTTTTCTTCTCTCCCCCTCACATTCTCCCTCTCTCCCTCCCCCATGTCCTTTTTTATCTTCCCACCCTCTCTTTTCTTTCACTCCCTTTGTTTCTCACACCTTCTCTTCCCTCCCTCCCTCCCTCTTCTTCTTGACCAGGTGACTTTGACCATTCGGTAGGAAGGTAACACTGTCATTTTTGCTCAGCTGGAGGGTTAGGCCTATTATCAGCACACAGCTCCCTCCCTCTTCTTGCCCAGGCGACTTTGACCATTCAGTAGGAGTCATTTTTAATCAGCTGGTGGGTTAGCCCTATTACCAGCACGCGGCTCCCTCCCTCTTCTGGCTCTGGAGACTTTGACCATTCGGTAGAGAGGCAAAAGGCCGTTTTTGCTCTGCTGGTGAGTGAAGGCAGTGTAGATCAGGCTGAGGCAGAGCACGGGGAAACAATAGTGACAATTTCCTTTTCTTACAGATGTGAAAAGACTTGTCTGGAGCACCTTCCCCCCCCCCTCAAACCCATCCTGTGATTTGCTATGATTGTGAAAGAATTAATATGATTAAAGAGCATGCAACATTAGCAGGCAAACATGTGGGCGAAAACATCTGGAATGAAATGACCACCAACTGCTTGGGATGGCACAGTAGAGTCGCGTAAACATATCAGTGACCTTTGTTCCCTTCCCTTCGCATGAGCACACAAACTGCACAGAAAATACTCTGATACACCATAATTTTTCTGTTAAAAAAGGGGGAATTCCAGGGTCACCGGTCCAGACTGTAGATGAATTTTGCAGAATTTTTCCAAACAATAAGTGATGCCAAGGCTGCTCTGGACTGAGGTCTGGCCATCCAGACCACTGCTGGCTTTTTCAGGAGTTTCCAATAAAAGCGAATTCCGGTATACTGAGGTCTATTATACAGTATTTGGGCTTTACTGTACAGAGATAGCCTAATTATCCAAGCTATATGATGCGAAGGGGTGCCAGAATAGTCTGAAATCACGATTAATCCGGCGGAAACAAAACACAAGTACAGTGGGCTTGCGCAGCACGCGAGTAGATGGATGGTCCATGACCTCACGCACTGTGATTTCGTGTACTGTGAATACATAATCTTATGGGAAAAATAACATATGGGTGGGACCCCCTCAAACCTTGATATGTTTTTAACCTTAGAGATATAATAATGGGAAAATTTTAAAGACATATACTACAGATATAGTTAAAATAACAAAAACATGGTCAGTCACCTTAAAAACAGTAGACGACAGGCCTGATGGACTGACATATAGGGTGTTCCAAGGCTCGGCAACACACTTATAGTGCCCCCGCCGCACCGGCCGCCGCATCAACTGCCACAACAATTCTTTCCTCCTCATAATTAGACTCCTCTTGAGCACCTTCTCCATGAGCCTCTAACTCAGTAACTCCAATCAAAGCCCAATGTTGATACAACTGACACTGCATCCTCTTCTTCCTCTACAGGAACTGGATCAGATGATGTAGCTGGCTCCTCACATTCACTTTTTTGAGGCCGCCGTGTATTGCTTGTTATGAGCATCTGCTTCCTCCTGTTAATTTCTTGCCAATGCCTGCCTGTGTGGAAGCAGAAGGCTCTGTCGATATTATCGAGAACCTCCTCCGTTCTTTGCTGGTAGATTTCCTATTCCTTCAGTTCTTCTTTGAGCTTATCCACTGCCACAAGGATCTTGCTTATCCTTGACATAGACAGTTCTATACCAACCTCCATCACACTAGGCTCCTCTACTTGACTCTGCCTGGCCTCGGGCTCAGTGTCAGCCTCGTCTACCCGATGGAACACTTCCTGAGGAGGCTGTTCCTCGGTAGCAGTGTGTGCCACTCGTATGTCTACCAACGTTATAACTGATGTCGAGATAAGCGAGTCGTGCGGGGGGAGGGGGGGTCACGTAGTCTGGGAAAATTGTAGTTTAGGGCCACTCCTTGCCTCTGCCTCACGTATTGTAGGCTAAACTCACACACTCAAAGTTTTATGGTTCAGATTTTGGTCACTTGTGTACTATGCAATTTGTGCACTACGATTACACATACTGTGCGACCTTCTGTACTTTTAGGACTGACTTATTTACTGGTAAATGTACACTTTAAGCAGCAGAAAGACCTTACCAATTCAATTCATATTCCTCCAGCTTGTTTTTATTTTTCTTACTATTTTCAGTTTGGTAAATTGCTTTTTCCTGCAAAAAAATATCCACCCTGCCATTATCGTCACGTTCCTTAAGCCATACCTATGATAGTTTCCGGAGTAATGGAAGCAACTCAATGTACTCAAAAGTGGATTTCGTTTCCCAATTTCCCAACTGAGGTTAGGTCAGGTTAAATATTAGGTACAGTTAAAGGTTGGGTCTGGTATAGTTAAACACTTAGGTTAAACAGTCTCTTCCGCCATTACATTAATGAATCAAACATGAGTTGCTACAGCAGAACAACTAACAACAATGGAGAAACAGATATAACAAGAAACATTTATTTACCAACACAGAAATAATCAGAAAAATATAACAGACAATCAAGAAGAACCAACTTGGTCAGGTGCTTCTACTACTTAATGTAAAGTGTATGTTTAGCCCTCTTAATCGCCATAAGTTCAGAAATTTGCGTCCTCCCATGGCTGGCCTCGGGACCATATTTTCAAAGTTTTAAAATCAATTTCCTTTTCTTACAGATGTGAAAAGACTTGTCTGGAGCACCTTCCCCCCCCCTCAAACTCATCCTGTGATTTGCTATGATTGTGAAAGAATTAATATAATTAAAGAGCATGCAACATTAGCAGGCAAACATGTAGGCGAAAACATCTGGAATGAAGTGACCACCAACTGCTTGGGATGGCACAGTAGAGTCGTGTAAACATATCAGTGACCTTTGTTCCCTTCCCAAAACTGTTCGCAGTACAGTAAAGTGTTGTTCAAGGCCGGCAGCTATGAAGGGGTTAATGGAATACATTATCGTTTGTATCAATACTCTCTCTTTCACATGTACACATAAGAATGCACTAAAGAATGAGCAGAAAATGTACACTTAACTTTAAGGAGCAGAAATAACTATATGCTCAGTCAGTCCGAAATGTGTTGGGAAGTGTGATATCGAATGAAGAATGTGGAACTGAATGCTAACCTCCAAGAATACGTGGGACGAATTAGTAACTTTTTTCTGATTAGCAAACATTTATTCCATTTTGTCTCCAAAAATTGTGAAACCCACAAATTTTTGTCTAAGCATACAGCCTAAAGAGCTAACCAATTCAATTCATATTCCTCTAGTTTGTTTTCTGAATTTCCTGACAATTCTGAGGGTAGTAAGTTACCTACTCTTGCTGAAAGATTTCCTCCCTCTTATTATCATCACGTTCTTTAACCCCTACACAGCGGGATTGTCGGAGACGAGCCAGGCCATTCCCGCGGGGATATTCGCACTCCGACTGACTTTTTAAAAATATTTGCCAAAAATCAGTTATTAGTCCTAGAATAATATAATTAAATAAGCATATGGCACATACCTTCAGCTTTATCCTGAGATGTTTTTTTAGCACTCGTCAACTACCGTAGGACTTACGGAGACTTCTGAAGTTGGGTAACTAACTCTCCAATTTACACTTCCTGACATCCCCTAATCTGAATACCACTGCCAGATATTATCACTAGAAACACTATTCAATGATTTCCAAGTAGTTTGGAATCCATATTAAAAAAAAAAAAAAACACTGTGAAAGCAACATAAAATACGAACACGTACGAGCCTCCAACTCCTGCTAATTCGCCGCTGGTATTCTGTCATTTCTTACTCATATACACACTCACACTTTATTATTTCTAGTACTTTATTACACTTATATATATCTACAGTCCTTTACCGCATCCCACACAATGTTTAGTAGGGGTAGAGTCAACACAGGGCCTTTTATAATAGGTGCAAAAGCGGCAGAAATGGAGGGGTGTCATTTCACCGTGAA